>CM023449.1:49675101-49781557 GCA_013339765.2 Haemaphysalis longicornis | reverse complement strand
CAACCATCTCACGTTGGACCATCGCACGCACTCCCGCTTCTGGCGTGCTTTTCTTCATATTCTAAGGACGAGAGAGGATCCGGCCGTTTCTATCCAGAGCCGACGTCGGGGCACCCCACCTCGAAGACGTGGACAGCGGCCCTCGTCCCCCTACACCATAAAGTCCCCCATTTCTGTCGCAAGGGTTATAAAATGTACAAAGCGGAAATAAAGGCGTCATAAAAAAAAGAAAGACGAGAACCAGTAGGTGTTCGATCAGGTAACGCTGGTGTCGGTCTCTTCGCTGTCTACATTCTCTGTCTCTACATGGGTGTTCACACTACGTTCCCATTCGTGCTCTGATGAAATGAAACCACATAAACGGCAACACAATGGAGCGTACACGGAACACGCTACGGTGGGCAATTGGAGATTTTTTTCCAAGGCATCCCTTATTCGACCCTCCGTCGTCCGTCGACACCTCTCCTGCTCGTCCCCTCTCCATGCCAGCTGTGATAACGTCACTGTCCTCCTCGCCGCTCGGTCGGCCCGTCCCGTGCCAGCTCAGGAAGACACGGGCCACACTGTCTCTCCAGGAACCCTAACCAGCTGTGATAACGCCGCTTTCGTCCTCGCCGCTCGGCTCGTCTCGTGCCGGCTCAGAAAGACACCGGCAACACTGTCGCTCCAGGAACCCTAACCAGCTGTGATAACGCCGCTTTCGTCGTCCTCGCCGCTCGGCTCGTCTCGTGCCGGCTCGGAAGACACCGGCAACACTGTCGCTCCAGGAACCCTACCAGCTGTGATAACGCCGCTTTCGTCCTCGCCGCTCCTCGCGCCGCTCGGCTCGTCTCGTGCCGGCTCAGGAAGACACCGGCAACACTGTCGCTCCAGGAACCCTAACCAGCTGTGATAACGCCGCTTTCGTCCTCGCCGCTCGGCCCGTCCCGTGCCAGCTCAGGAAGACACGGGCCACACTGTCGCTCCAGGAACCCTAACCAGCTGTGATAACGCCGCTTTCGTCCTCGCCGCTCGGCTCGTCTCGTGCCGGCTCAGGAAGACACCGGCAACACTGTCCCTCCAGGAACCCTACCAGCTGTGATAACGCCGCTCTCCTCCTAGCTGCTGGCTCGGCTCGTCTCGTGCCGGCTCAGGAAGACACCGATAACACTGTCGCTGCAGGAGCCCTTAAAGGGGAAGCCCTTAAAGATACATCACAGTGATGTCCCTCCCTTCTTACTGCGCTGTCCACACCCCCTCTACGCATGCGCGCCTCTCCTCCCTTCTCCTCTCCTCCAGCTGTATAAAAGCAGGTGCGCGCGCTGCGCCACTTTCAGTCTGCTCCGAGACACCGCCTGCGCTGGTTGTGCTCCGGTGTGGAGCCTACACGGAACCCCCGTGCTTTGCATCATCACATAGTTCCCTTTGGTGAGATGGGGAAATTTTTAAATGCAGAGCATTTCTTTAACTCGCACTGTCACCCGCCGTCCCTCGGCGTTGTCCGCTCTCAATAACAGGTGCGGGCGCGCATGCGCGTGCTCCGGCGCTGAAAGAGGCGTTGCAGCAGCAGGTGCTACCTCCTCTCCCTCTACTGCGCGCGCTAAGGCAGCGGCAAAGCATGAGCGTCTAGCGGCGGAGCCAGAGCGTCGAGAACGAGAGGCCGCCGCCAGTCGTCAGCGTCGAGCTGCGGATACATCGAATCGAGAGCGAGACACGGCTTCGAAACGTCAGCGGCTAGCGGCGGACCCCGCGTTACGAGAACGAGATGCCACCGTCGGCCTTGTTGACGTAGTTCACGACGTACGCCGCGCACGCGTAGTGGTCGAGGATGATCTGCAGGTCCATTTTGGAGTCGAGGACCCTTCCGATCCACGGGTTGAACGCGTTAACGCGCTTCTCGGCGGAGGTCCTCGCGTGAAGCACGCACGGACGCGACGCGCCAGCCCGCAGAATCTCCGAGTACTCCTCCCCGGACCGCACGTCGAAGGCGCGCAGGAAGTCGTCCAAGCTCGCAAACTCCCCGTGCTCCAACGCCTCGTGCATTTCGTCGTACTTGGCCTTCAAGCGCCGTCGACGCACCCGTACGACAACAACTACAACTACCACCGCGAACTAACTACCATAACCTACGCCACGTGACCACCCCCAATTCTCTGCATTTACTCGTGGCCCTCGCGCGGGGGCACGCGACGGGGGCACTTTTTTTTGTCTTGGTAAGTAATACCCCTGTCATATGGGCACTTTGAATCGCGATTGAGTCGGTCCGCGTCGGGCGCTGCTACACGGCAGTTTCAATCGCGATGGAGCCCGATCCCGCTCGAACTCAATCCTGGTTTCCAAAATGCGATTAGGTTTCCAAGCGCGAACAGGCGTAAGCGGTGATACTCTTGTTCCCGCTGAGTAATCGCACAGAAGTTGACAACTTCAACTAATGCCACAAATTGTATCTAATAACTTGATCTAAATAACCTTGAGGCAACATTTATATAGTTACGTATGCCTACGACTACAGAAAGCTCCCAGACGCCGGACGCAAAGCCTATTATTCGGCGCCACATGGAGTACGAGAGTTTAACTGGTACAACTTCATCGTAATTGAAACGTGCCGTGTAGCTTTGGCGTTGCGTCGAGTCGAGCGCGCTCGTAAATTCAATCGTGCTTCCCTTCAATCCGGATAGAAAGATCCCCTCTGACAGGGTTAGTACCGAAGTAGCCGACTGGGAAAAGGTACTCAGGAGCCTTTTGAACTTAGCAGAACTTTAGTACCACACCTTAGGAATATCGAACGCACTTTTAAAATCCCTCAGTATGTCCTCACAACGCGTTCATTGCCCCATGTGTTCAGGTTAATCGTAGGCTTAACAGTGCCTCAGATCTGAATAGCCCAGCGACGATGACAGGAAGAATTCTTTCCTTTGTCCTTGATGCTAGAACGTTAGAACTCTAAGAGCTAGGAAAATTGTGATATTTCCGTTAAGACAAACAAATGTTGAAACTTAATGTCTTTTTAGGAACTTGTTCAGTGGCTGCACTCTCTTGGTTCGGTTTTTACAACCTACTTAAGAATAGCTGTGTCAAACATACTCAATTTCAAGTGGCTACATCCAAACGTCAGCAAAGCTTTGCACGGCATGTGTATATCGGTTCCGAGTTTCCTCCTTTTAATAAGTGCTCAATAACTTTGAGTGTTTTTTTATGAATCAAAACAAGGAGAGAAACACGGGCGCAGTTGGTGTTTCTGTTCTTTTCTCAGTGGGGCAAGTGGGGCAATTTAAAAAAGAGAATGTCGAGAAGAACAAATGCTACTGAAAACTTGGTAGCGGCGTAATGACGGACAAAGCCATTCACTCAAGCGGGGAGAAAAGATAGGATGAAAGGTAACAGAAAGCGCCCATTCCCCTCCGTTGCCTGGAAGAAGTGAAGAAATTAGGCGAAGGCTGATTTATGAATTATGACAATGCTGCTAAACTGACAAACAGAGGAAGAAAGACAGACAGACGAAGGAAGACTGACAGTTTGCGTATTGACTGCCTTCCTTCCTCTGTTGGTCAGTTTAGCGCAATTTTCGTAATTCATAGTGCACCAACTACTCGAACACAACAAATTTGACTGAAGGCCGAATTCCGGGTCTCGGTGCCTTACTGGTCGTTTCTCTAGGCGTCGTATGATTTCGGCAATGTTTCTCGTTCTGAGCACTTAAAGAGAATGAAGTGTTCTCTAATGTCGATGGTGCCGGAACCTGGTTGGAAGCCTAAAGAAAAATAAAAGTCCATTTTGGTATCACGGAGCCTCAAGTTATTTACTGAAGTAGATGGGAAACAAAGTGTACGACGGAATTTTGCTTCTACTTGGAAAGGGAACAAAAGAACAAACGAAAGTTTTTTGTGTCTCTCTCTGTACTGTGTAGTAATCATTGTGAACAATCTGCTAAAATGTGAGTCGGCATTTACTTCTTTTTCCTGAGTTTTTGGTGGGATTTTTTTCGAAGTTTTCTGATCCGTATATTCCCTTTTTTATCGAATGGGAAGGCGAAAAATGAAACATTTTCTTTCGGATGCTAACAGTAAGCTTTAAAAGTGGCGTGCGACACATGCTCTATAGTTAGACTCGATAACACTGACCACACCTCCCATTCCAATCACGCTCAAGTTCGCAGATAACGGTTGCGCTTCCCTTTCATTTGTTAAACTTGGTAGCAAGCAAAACTGTCGCATGTGCAAGTCTTTTTCTTTTTTACGGTAGGAATAACAAACCTGTGTTGCCTGCGTTATTTCCATTAGCACTGGAGAACGAAAAATCTCCAAATCAATTTTATTCAATGCGCACCTTTTCTCCTTTTTTCTTTGTTTGCTTGATTCAAACTTGAAGAGAAATCTTGTTTCTCACCTTCCTCTCTCCCCATTAGGACTGAATCTTCGTTCGGGGCCCAAACGTTCGTAATGTGATCCATGGCAGTACTGTTATGACTCACTGGCGCCATGTTTGCGCGGGTCAGTCGCCCGCCGGTCGACCACCCCACCGCTTGTCGGCGGAAACGAAAGGAGGCCGACACACCGCCGCGGCGGCCACTGACTGACAGCGGCTTTGGAGCGCGTTAGTGTTGTTGCCCCAAAAGGGATTAAGGAGCCGCCGGTATTCCCCCGCCTGAGCAACTGAACGCGTGTGCGCGTGAAAGCCCAGACGGCGACGACCGGACAAGGGGACCCCGTGGCGGCGGCATCACAGCGAAGAAGGCAGTGGCAATGGTCAAGCCATTAACCCTTCCAGGAGTGATTCCACGAACCTTGTTAATCTGTGCTGTTAGGCTCCCTGGGAACGCAGCGCGCGGCAGACACCAAAAGAATACGCGGCGCCCGCGCGGGTCCTGACGAGTGGCAAGGGTGGTGTGTGTGCGTGTGCTGTGCATCTGCCGACATACCTGAAAGGCGTGTCCCTACCCGAGGGCGGTGCTTCACAGCGAGGAACGTACACATCACCATTGGTCCGCATTGTTTTGTATGGGGATCCCTAACCTAGGGAACTAGGGATCGGGGGTCAACAAAAAGGGCGTGCTGCGGCCCGCCAAGATCTGTCTTCTGTCTTCATCTCGACAACTCACTGTAAAAATGTAAATAAACCCGTTGAGTTTGCTCTAAGCTCTCCCCTAGTCCTGGCTCGACGGAGCGACGGCGACCGGCCCCGCTACCAGCAGACTGCGGTCGCTACAACTCGCTACAAGACGCAACAGTACTCCTTCCTTTGGTTTCGTTTAATATAATTATACGCAAAACACTTCTACAGTCACGCTTCATAATCGCGCTTGCGCCACTGAAGCTACAGGCTAAAAGAACTGTATACTCCGCAACATTTTTTTATGAATATTAAAACATCCCGAACAATAATTCGAAATAACAGCGTAGCTTTGCTAATTCTGCGAGGGCGCTTTTTGAATTGAATTGAATTCAGTGTAATGGAAGTTTGTTTACTGTGTGCAGAAGAACGGAGAGAAGGCAAAAGGTGACTACCCTGACAGAAGTCTCTCCTCGGAGCACACTTTACAAACAGGTACATTTTTATACAAAAACCAAACATGGCTATTAATTCACAAAGCAGAACTTGCCAAGAAAATATGTTAAAGAAAATCTATTTTTATACAAACCGTCTTAACAAAATACAAGGACACCGCTGTGTATTGAAAATAAAAGCACATAACACATCATTTAAATTAAGTCATATCAGGATAAGCACAGGATAAAATGGCAACAAAATACCAGTTGTACTTGTGAGCAGAGAACCTAGTCGGCCAATGGCAAGTAAATACAATGCAGAGAAACAAATTAGGAACACTGAACTATACTTTCCATTATTAGAGTTTTAAAAGTGTGATTCGATATCTTCTTTTCAAAATCAACTTGCATGCCTACCATATTTAAAGGAAGGGAATTTCGTATTCTAAATGTTGTCTGCCGTAATTGGTTCTTTTCTTTGATACCTTAAGCTGTTGGCGTTAACACTAGAAAAATCTGATATCAGTTCATGGCTCGATGCTTTTTTGCATACGCAGCTACACCGGTGCAGTTGGGAACGCGCTGTTTCTGGGGGCCACTTTTAGCGTCTTTGCAAGAGTGAGGAGGATGGCGATACGAGGGTCTTCGGTGTACACTCTTCCAATGCTCCCCCCTCACTCTTATTCAATGCGTAGCCAGAAAATAGCGCCCTCGCGATCTCCAAACGCTGAACGCAAACCACCGTCTACCCTCTCGGTCGCCACATGTGGGCGTAGCTTGGTCAGAAAGACGGCGGGCTCTTGCTCCGCTTCTTTATGAGGACCCAGGCTCGAACTCTGGTGGGGCCAGCAGTTTGTTTATGCAGCGAGGGGTGCAGCCAGAAGCCAGTGACAGCCTGGGATGGTTGTTTGGGTAGCCAGTGGTAGCCTTGTAGGTGTCTGCTCACGCGAACACGAAAATTCTCTTGGTTGGTTAGAGGTATACTGATTCGCACCCGCCGTGGTGGCTCAGTGGCTAAGGCATTGCGCTGCAGAGATTGGTTGCAGGTTCGACTCCCGGCCGTGGCGGCCGCATTTCTGATGGAGGCGAAAAGCAAAAACGCCCGTGTGTACGAGATTTCGGCGCACATTAAAGATCCCGGGGTGGTGAATATTATTCATAGCCCTCCACTACGGCTACCCTCGTTGCCTGCATTGCGTAGGCGCGTTAAACGCCACACTCGAATCGGTGCACTCCTTCACAGTAAAGCGCGAAAGAATTAAAATTTATTTCAGAATGCACGGCATGGTGTAATATGCGCATGATGGATGTCAAATTGGCCCGCACGAAAACATAATTCTTAGCTTGTTAACTGCACGTAGCACTGAAGTGATGCAATGAAATGGAACTAGAGGTCCCACCAATTACGCCCAGTCATGTGTCTTACTGAGTCTTCAGGTCGGCGGTCACCATTCGTACAAATAAGATTTTGTGACGTCATAAAATAGGTTGCCCGAAAGGGGCTAGGGAGTCACCATTGCGTCATGTGTTCTCTTTCATATCACCATTCTTTTTCCGAAGATTGCGAGGAAATTGGTACCACTGCTATCGGGACAAAGCAGTTTTTTTGATAAACCAAACTTGCATTTTGTCCTTATGGCCCCTTTAAAGCATCCTGTGAGCCTATTCATCTGGGTATAATAGGCTGCAGAGAGCTCCTAGTTTGATGTGCAAGGCTGCAGGATGTTGTCATTAACTTTTGGCAAAATGTTGTGGGCTCGGTCGGTGAGCAGTTGGTGAAGAGTGCCATCAAGGTAAATCTTACAGGTCGTGAAGCTTCTATAGAAGCCCATAAGTTCAGAAAATACCGGCTCTCAAGCTGCTCATGGGGCTTAGCACCATCTGTGTGAGAAGGGAACACTTCCGGCGGAACAAAAAATAAACCGTATGTGACGCAAGTCCCGGTCAAAAAGTGACGTCAATTTGGTAGCATTAGCGCAAACATTTGACATGAAATATCTTCAACACGCCTCTGATCGCTGATCGCTCATGTCATTGCCATCTGACACAAGTTGGCGAGCCCTTGGTGTGTGTGCTTCCAGCCAATACCAGCCTAACTAGTACAGACTCGTGACTACAGAAACGCGTTTGAGTATACTGTCGTATGACTCGACTCGGTGTTTATAAAAATATCTTTCATTTTCCCTGAATCTTTATTTTTTATTCATGCCTTCCACTGCTGTACAAAAGCAATGAGTAGGTTACGTTGATTGCAGTGGGTGGCAAACCGCGAACCAGCACGTACCCCGCCCCCCCCCCCCCCCCCCCCCGCACGACCGGAATTTTTTTTGCCATGCCATGGGATGCAGAGAACAAAATGACACTCCAACATTCTCCCCGACCACACCTTCTTATCAAATACGTGCGCACCCCTCACCCCGACACAAATTTCTATCAACGCCTCTACTGGGCTGTTTAATTGCGTCGCACATACGCAGGTTGCGTGCGTGCCTTAAGTATAGATCAAGGTTATATTATGCTTGCTCGGTTTTTTTGCTTCAGTTATGAGAGACGAAATAACGCACAGTCATGCTATAATCAAGACATTTGAATTTTATTCCAGCATAAACATTCAAACAACTTTACCACACTGTACAAAATCAGCACGTATACATAAGTACAAATGTTCCTGGGCACTATATGCATTATGATTTTCCTTACGAGCCGAAAAATTTACTTTACCCGTATCACATAGCATTACGAGCAATGAAAGCCTCAACAGCAGAACTACTTCGAAGCAAGAGAAAAGAACTAGGCACTGCATCTAGATGCAGAAAATCGGGCCTCAGGAATTGATTGATTGATTGGCTGTTTGTTGGAGGAGGTCATAAGATCCTGAAGGGGATGGGGGAGAGTGGGTAAAGGGGAAAATTATCAAAATAAGAGTCTTCAAATACACATTTGTTCTTGTCACATTGGAAAGTCCTTCGGACTTGTCGAAAGTTCATATGACATGACCCATACAGGGCTTAGTCAATCACGAATCAAAGTGCTTTATCGAGACCATTCCTGAGGGAGAATTCTACAAGTGTCTGTAATAAAGAGGGACTAGCGCGCATTTGACGTATATGGTCCTGTTCATCACACGGGATGGAGCGTAGTCTTAAAAGTTCCGATCGGTCTTGTGAAAAAGCATAGCACGTCCGGATAAGGTGATAAAGATTGGAGACGGCTAATTCCCCACAAAATATGCACTTTGGATTATATGCTGTATCAGGATGGGTCCATTTAAAAGAATGTCAGGAGTATATGCAGAGTTTGCGTAGATCTTTTTTGCAAAAACTGCTCTTTTTCTGGAGAGACGTTTTAGAGCTGTGAGGAAACCCAAAGGGGAGGATTCCTGGAGGCGCTGACGACTGAGGATCTTTGACTTGCGGTAGTTTTCAGGCCAGGTCGCGTCCTGTGGGTGTGGGTCTGAGGAAACCATGGGAGGATGTGAGAGACTCTCCCGGGCAGCCATTTGGGCTAACTGGTTCCCTGTGTCTTCTTCGCTGTGCGGCGGGGTCCAAACCGAACGAGCGGATACGAATTCTTGTCGTAGATCCCGAATCTTTCTCAGTATAGTAGTGGCAGTTGCGTTTTTGGTGAAAGAACGATTTAATTCACGAAGTGCCACGTGGGAGTCTTTGATTACGCGTAGTTTGGTTTGAGGAAGTGACGGGTTGTTCTCTTAGATGCTTTGAAGGGCACCTAGAATTCCAAAAAAGTTCGGCTTCTGCTACTAGGCCATGGATTTGTGAAATATTGCAGGACCAATCCAGGGGTTGAAATTCAGGGCAAGTCCAAGCTACGGCTGCGGCATTGTTGGCCCCTGCTGCGTCTGTGAAAACATCTATTTCGTCAGTGGCTTTGTCTTGTTGTATACGCCTAACGAGATGCTCCTAGCCGCCGGGTTCAAGCGCCGCATAGGCCGTCGTCTGATTAGTCCAAGTGGTGGACGTTCCCATTTGGAGATGGTGCCTTGAAAGGGTGCCCCCTCAAAGACGCTGTTCAACGTGTCGCATTTTAAGATTGCTCGTCCTTGCGGTGAGCAATCCAGGCGTGTTTGAAAACGTTGCCGAGTTTCCTCCATGAGTTGTCATAGCGGGGGAAGAGGAACTGCCAACTCTAGAATATTATTTCTGGTGTGTCGAGGGAGACCCGTGATGGTGCGGATCAAAGAACGATTTAGTATTTCCAAATCACGCAGAAGACGAGAGATATAGTTGTATATTGGAAAACCGTATGTTAGCCGGCCATGGACCACTCCTATGGCGAGAGTTTGGCATGAGGCTTGGTGTGAACCACCCTACGTGCTTCAGATGCGAGTAATAAGATGCATCGTAGCACGCCAAGTGGTACAAAGACTCCGAATCCGTGCTTGAGGGCTATTGCAACTACACAGTTGGAGACCGAGAAGTCGGACGGTTCCGTTTTGGGATGAGATTGATGTAGCGCCAAAATGAAGGGTAAATATACGAGAAAGATCAGTTTTGCGTTTGCCGTTGATGCTGACAAATTCCGTCTTGTTTGGTGAGAGTTACAGGTTGAAGGCAGACAAAGGGCGTTCTAGGCTAAAAACGGCAGCCTGAAGTTCTGACTGCATGGCTTCCTTGCCATCGTAGCCTCCCGCTTCAGTCCAGACAACGACATCGTTGGCGCACAGGGCGAATCGAGCTGAGATGTCCTTTCAAGCTGTCGGGCGACCCGGTTCATAGCAAGGTTGAACAGCAACGGTCCGAGTATGGAGCCTTGAAGGACTCCTCGGTCTACGTAGTGAGTGGTCTCTTGGTGGCCTCGAGAGTTGAGTTGTAATGCACAATGAGTCAAGTCCAAAATGTCTGCCTGTCAAAGTCCACACTCAGATTACAACCAAGGAATCCGTCACGAAAAAGCTTCGCGTTTGACCATGGCATCGCAGGAAGGGGTGGGGACATGATTTCTTGAAATTAAATGACTTCGAAAGTAATCCCATACGAACAAAAAAACACGTCTAAAAATGCGAGCGCGTTTTACAACTGAGCTGTGTATGCCTTCATTTTTACCGACATCGTGCGCGGATAAATCAGCGAAAACGAGGAATCATTCGCACTCAAGAAGATCTAGTGTATTGTGTTTTTGTCTTGAAGGGCTTCTAGTATGAAATTTTTCCCGGTGTGACAATTTTTCCTTCAGCTTGAAGGGTTTCCGGAGCGACACTTGGCCCGCGGTGTCTTCCACGTCTAAGCACGCGCACATCGCCTGTCGATCGTTATACGTGCACGCGCAGGCAGGCTTCACGTGTTCACCTATGACGTCTCATCGTGCTGGTGGGAGATTTAAACACAGCACATCTCAGGATCCGATGAGACCTTACTGATGCCCCCTCCATGGTGGGATAATTAAGGCTGGTGTGTTTCACTGAAAACGAGATGCCTACGACGCGAAAGCGAAACAAACAGTCCCCCGTTTGTCAGCTAGAATGAAGCTTTACTCCTTCCGAGTTTCATTCAGATAATTAGCTCGGACATGTGCCAGATGGCAAATGTCGAACAAACGTATCTTGTTCCGTCTACTCCTTAGGTTGCACTCGGCTTCGCTGGCGATCCTTCAGAGGGAGTGGCACTGGATGTTTCTCACGTGGAATAAACGTTTTAACAGCGGGGCTGTTATAGCTGGCCGTAATGTGGGGCGCGTAACGCGTTAAAAATGCCAAGAGAATAGCGACCGCACGTGAGCCCGTTGCTCACGGCCACGGCCGCGCGTCCCAGGCTGGCGCAGTGGCTTTAGCAAAACGAAATACTGGCGGAAACTCCTACTGGTGCCACGTGTTGCCTAGCAACAAACAACGCAACAGCTAGCGTAACACCTGCTGAACGGAACCTCGATGCGACTCCAGGAACGCCGCACACGCGTCGTGCAAGTATGCACCGTCACTGCACCCTAGCAGCGTTACAGCGCTACCGCACGTTTATTGGTCGGCATGGGGAACACGATGATTTCGATGCACATGACGATGACTACTACCAGCCTAGTGCAAAGCGACGACGGAGCAAGTAAATAAACTTTTTCAAACTTGTACACATACATGGTGATGTGTCCTTCAATGCTCGTAAAAACATCCCCAACAATAATTGGAAATAAGAGCGTGGCTGGGCCAATAGTGCGACAGCGTTGTCATCGTACTCTTTAAAATAGGGCGATGCCATGATCGCCTGACACTGGTAAGGGTGTTTGGGATGCGATAGGGTTTGGAAAATAAAATGACGATGCTATCGGTAATAATTGATGGTTCGACACTGTGGTAATGATGCGATTATAATGGGACGAATGGTAGTACCTGGCCATGTGGGAATGTCTTACCATATTAACCGGCGGAGAGAGGTACATAAAAGCAAAGATTTCCGGGTCTCACGGATGCCGGTTTGATAAGGAAAACGCGCTGCATGAAATACAACTTTATTTAATGATGATAATGATGAAACGAGAAAAAGACATTCTTGTGGTCGGAATCATACCTCGGCGCCTCGCGTTATGAAACCGACATCTATGCGATTGCGCCATCCTCGCATTCGGGTCGCACAGCATTTCTTTTGGGGTAATTTTGTGGACTTCACAAAGTTGATGCGGACATGAGGAGTTTAAGAGCACTATTGTATGGGCGAGTTGTTGAACATTCATAATTGAAAATCAACGCGGAAAAAACAAAGCACAAAAAAGGAATGAGAAGTAGACAGGACAGGGTTGTCCTGGCTACTTCTCGTTTCTTGTTTGGGCTTTGTATTTCCGCGCTGATTTTCAATTTTGACAACTTTAGATTTTGGACCCTGCAAGCGTGGATTTCGGTCCTTGATTCGACCTAATTTTACCAGAGCGAGCTTCGCATTTTAGACTTCTATCTCCTAAGAAGGAGATTTGATTTTTTTTAGAAACTTTTTGCAAGCACAGTGCAAAGCGACGACGAAACATGTAAACAGGAAATTTCAAACTTGTCCAACTCCATTGGGATGTGTCCTTCAGTGCTAACGTATAAAGAAATCCTGCAGCTTTGCTACCGCTCAAGCCTTTCGCGACTTAGAGAAGCTTCGCGGCAAGCTTCGATGGTATTTTAATCAATAAATCAACTTCTGGAAGGTAAGAGCGCAGAATTTTTCACGTAGAAAGTTCGGTGTATCTATGTGCGCAAACCTTCTGTGTATGTATGCCTGCTACAAAAATATTTTCCACTTTGAAAACGAGCCGGGAAAAATTGAATCTCGGAATATTTTGTTTGCGCGCTATTTTCTTGCCTTCAAGCCGGCAATTGCGTATGTGAAAAATAACACAGTCGGTATTCGGACATCCCTAAATAATCAATAAAACTCAGGTTTCGCATTAATCCTTTTTAAAAAATGCTTTCGAGGAAATTCAGCATGATAAAACAATCAATCTTTCTTCAGCTCGAGCACCAATGGCTTCATGGAGCCAATCTCTCACTCGGACACAATTCTCGCAGCCTATAGGCCAAACGTTATCATTATTATTTGTAGTAGTCGTAGTAGTAGTATAGTAGTAGTAGCAGTAGTTGTAGTCGTATGGGATTAGCATTAGTAGTATTTGTAATGGGATTTTATTTTCTAAGCCTGTACATGACACGTGACTAAGTACAAACCTCGGGCCATCTCCACTAACGTGAAACCTCAGGATGAAGGAAGGAAGGAAGAAAGGCTTTGTTGAATGCCTGCAACAGACACAGTGTGTACACTGCCCCCTTATGTAGACACTCGTCGATCCCGACGTCACCCCTACTCGGACCACATCTTTGCTACTCGCAATGGGGTTGGACGCCGCTGACCCATAAGGGAGGTCGTCACCCCGCAGCTTTCACTCCGGTGCTGCTTTTTGAGGGCCGCCAGAACCTGCTGGACGGCTGATAGTTGGGTGTCCTTGTCGTAACTGCGAACTGCTTCTCGGATCCAGGGCGGTACGTCTGTCCTGGTTGCCGCATCGTTAGGTCACACTTCACAGTCCCACAGCAAGTGGGCGGAAGAGGCCCTGGCATTGTCACACAACAAGCACGTGTCGTCCATATAGAGTTCTCGCTGTACGCGTTTCATGACGACCGGGATCATCAGGGAATCCATCTGCAGCTGTCGGAACATGGACGCTTCCTCCGTTGTTAGCTTGGGTCTGCGGCGGTACCAGCACATCATGTTGTTTCTGTAATATTTCGTGATACCCTGAAAGGTATCGTACCTGTCCTTCGTCCCGGTCCACCACTGTGCACACAGTTCCACTGCTGCCGCGCGGCCAGCTAATCCTCGCGCGACTGCGCTCGCCGTCTCGTTCTGGTTGGTGGCGAGTTCTGATACCTAGTTCCCCGCTTGGGAGGGAAACCACTTGATTGTCACCTTGCGTCCGTGGATGTTCACCCGCTCGAGCACACGCACTGCTTCACAGCAAAGCCAAACCTGGGCGAAATTGTGCATCGCATTCTTTGGCTCGCTAAGCCCCGTCGTTGTCTCTCGGTCCGCGATGGCGAGGGCGATGGCCAGCTGTTCCGCACGCTGCGCGCTTCTCGTGACGAGCCTCGCGGCGTACCCCGTGACTACCGGCGTACCCCGTGACTACCACCGCCGCGAAGCACCGACGGTCGCCGTACTCCGCGGTGTCGATGAATCTGGTGCCCGGAACGTCAGGTTGTATTCCGGGTGAAGCATGCAGTGTACAATTTATTCTTGGGGCCTTGACGCTTTTGCCCACGGAAAAGGAGCCGTGCGGATAGGAGTATACAGCTTTGCTGTAAGTCTCATGTCTTGGAAGCGCGAATCCTTCTCACGCGAGACGTTGGAAAACGAGTGTTTCGGGGTGTTCTTTTACTATGCGTTACCTTCTAGCGCGAAGCGTAGGAAAAAGAATCCCCGATGTATTAGTGCCGCGGCTACATAATACTACGACGACATGAGACTACGACAACGCGATACGCGGACAGACCGAGCCCCTAAGGGTCTTTGCCCTAAAACATGGTAGTAGACATAGTCGCAGTAGTCGTAGTAGCAGTAGCACTTCTAGCACTAATAATAGGAGTAGTACAATAGATTACTCAGGTACAATAACTCATCAAATCACCACCTTGGAAGAGAAAAATTTGTTTCGAGCATATTTTAGTACAAATGCTAAGATTTGCACACAGGTAAAATTGATTGAATCAGCGCATAATTTCAGAAAAGGGATAAATATAATCAAGGTAATGTTTCATTACTAAGGCTTACAGTAACTAAGAATAAAAAACAAATTTCTCAACAAAAAGTTTTGCAAGGCATCCGGCATCTTTCGCAGCCACATCTCTGATAGTATGCAAAAGTCCATTCAATTTTTCTGGTTGCAATTCCGTAGTTGGAATTTCTTTCTTATAAGGAAAGCTTGGGTTCATCCCTGACGAAGGTCGTCTTAAGAGACGTATTTAAAATGTTCTGGACCAGGGCTAAATATCCCTCTCCATACCGCTTTTCTTGGCACGCATTATATTGTCGCAGAAAATATCGTGTGTCAGTGATACGGCGTCGCCTTCGTAAATAGAGAGAAACAATGGTGGGCGCCCGGACCCAACGGGATGGGTGGGCATTTGTTCTGCGGGATGGTCGCCTGTGCCTCGCCGAGCATTCGTTCCTGCTGAGAGGCGACCTCCGCGCAATCTCCGCGCCCGCATGCGTATTTCTGTCACGGTGACCTGCTGCCCTAGCGTTCGCGTCGCTTGCCTCTAAGCTAAACCTTTCTATTGCTCATATCGTATTTGCTTAGGGGCAGTTGGTTAAAAAAGTAAGTTAAGTCGAAAGCCTTCTTAAGTGCCCTAATTTGCGAAAAACCGTCGTTGCGGCTGTCGATTCAAGGAAATGGCCAACGCTGTGATGGGCACATAATGGGAATGTAAAAGATGGAATTTGAACCTCGGTTTTCCGAATAGCCGCCGAATGCACTACTGCCTCCGCACGCTGCAATCAGTGCAGCAGGAGTGGTTGTTGCGGCTATTGTTCCTTTTTACGGAGAGCATACCCACTTAAAGGATTGGCCACCAATCGGGATCTTCCAGCGTGTAATTGTAGGTAAAGCTGTGGGCACCAGTGAAAGACCTCAGCCTCAAAGCAAAGCACTAGGCCTAAGCTGCAACATACCCAACTGTTGCTGCCATTAGCCTGGCAAACTACAACATACGCAGACAGTATTGGGGAGAACAGTGCATATTCTGTACACCAGGCCACAGGACAATGTGCACAAATATTCGTTGGACCACACCACAAGGTAATCTTCACCTTTTTTCTTGGGATAGTACCACATTTTTGAGACGTAATTATAAAATCCAATTTACAAAATACGGAATCACCCCTGTTTACAAAAAAAATACGTAAATGTACTCGAAGAACATTTCACAGGAAATCAATTGACTTCAGAAAAACAAACTTTAACAACTGAAGAGAACTCAGAGAATCGTGAAAACTTTCTCACCTGACACAGGCGTTGAAGTGAGTCCAACCTTCGCCAAAAGTGTGTCAAATCAATTCTTAGACCTTTTCAAAGCCCGATCGCAAAGAAACAACGAACCCATGCACTGATTTTTCGCGCAATAGTTAAAGGCATCTACAAAGAATCCTAATGTATATCTATGCGCGGTTTATGAAAATGTTATTTAATATAAACATCTGGGGTCAAAGCGACACGCGTCTTTCCTTTCGTTTCTGCTGTATGAACCAAACAGCAAAGCATCCAATAACATGGGACAAAACAGCACTGCGACAAAACAGAAATGCAAAACATCAGAGCGCCAAATAGCGAAACGCCAAAACTGTGCAAAGAGAAAACAGCATGCCGCAAGTGCAAGGATCGTAATGCAGCAAGATGGCTGTCCTCGCTGGCGTCGTTCCGCATGGAAGGGAGCAGTGTGCTAGGTTTTTAACGGTCCGGTGAAATACTTTGCGATCACTGACTAGGCAGAGTCACTATTGTTGATTGACAGTTACTCTGGCCTGACAATGAGCTACTGTGATTTAGCCAGTTGGTTACCATCAGACTGCCTTTCCTTGCCAGGGTGCAGTCTGATTTGATTTTAACCTAATCGGCCAAACCGCTTCTAGCCATAGCCACTGTTCATCACTGTTAGCACATACGTTTTGTATATTTTATTTGTTGTCGCGTGATGATTTTGTTTCTTTTTTTATTGCGATAGACTGCTCCACGGCACAACAGGGAGGTGTGTAGGTACAACATTGCACCACGTGATGATTTGTGGCTAGGCTCTTTCCTTGCTAACTGTTTGTTGATGCGGTTTTGCGGCGTTACAGTGTACTAGAAGACAAGTGTGACGTTAGGAGCCGATTAGGGGCTCAATTTCACGATGAAAATTTCTGCTGAGGAACTCTTCTTCTAAGCAGCGTCCCTGGCGGCCGCTGCTTACCAGTTGGTTTGAGAAATTTTGTTCGTTAAATTAATACCCATTGATCGCCTTAAATAGTCTTACTTCTTCATTTTGTGGCAGAAAGTTTTATCAAAGCCGTCAAATAATTGTTCAGTTTGATTTTAAAACTTATATGTTGCGATGGCTGTAACAGGAGTTCCATGGCAAACGCCTATGCTCCATACCATTTTTTCATCGCAAAAGCGACCCGCACTCTCGATTGGTTTTCCCTCTGAATGACACACCTCTACCTCCCACAACAGTGCATTCGCGTGCTGTTTTGACGATGCGCAGTTATACTTTGCTGAGTTTTCACGTGCTGTTTTTTGGCGTCCCTTTTTTTATGCTGCTCCCCTATAGTGACTGCCTTCGGGCTTTCTACTTATGAGACGTTTGCAGTTGGCACACACACTTGGCGTGCAACGAGTATGACGTCACTTCACTTGTCGTTAGGTTTCAGGTTAACTTAGGCACACGTTAGGGCTGTACATAAGCCTGAAATATACCCACTGAGGTGGATTTACTGGGATTTGCAACTCAATGCGACGTGGTTCATTGGACGTGAATCGCATTATAATCCCAACCCATGATAAGTGCTTACTGGACCGCGGGCCGCGCACTGGCAGGATAAAAGCTAGGCACGCGCATTGGCAGCGGCATTTTCCATATCCCGTGCGTCATACTAGGCCATATTCTGCAGCAAGCCAAGCCTCTGTGCAGGGCGATGCGTATTTTACGGTGGTATCCTTGAGACTCGATAGCCTAACGTATTCCTCCGAAGTCTAAACCATCACAGTCGGTGGACACCACCTCGGGTGATATATTGTTACGGGACTAAGGTTTGCAATGCCTCACAGGTCCTTCAACTAAGAACGATGATGAGACGAGGACTTACTGGCTGGCGCGAATCCAATGCGAGTTTTGTCAAGAGGAGGAGACAATCGAACATTTCCTGCTGTCTTTCCGGCGGTTCTCCTCTATCCGAAATCGATTCCTGGAGGTTCCCCTCCGGTGTCTGGGGTTTTCCTTGTCTGTATCGAATTTACTGTCATTTGGGGCATCGGGTTTAGGTTTCTGCCACGGGGATGTTTGTCGTGCCTTTCACGCTTTCATTTCACAATCCGGTCGCCTACCATGTAAAAAGACACTTCGTACTTTCTTTCTCTGGTACGTGTGGTATCTGTTTTTACTTAAGTATATCAAAATTGCCATCATCACTGCCCTCACACTCCACAGCTCTATTTTACCCTTAGTTTGAATTCTTGACCATTTTCCCCAATCTGACTTGGCAAATCCCCCTGAGTGGGTACGCGCCACTGATTTTTGGTTCCAACCAACCAACCAACCAACCAACCAACCTTGCGCGAGCTGTGTCAGGGCCGCTATGTACATAATGTAAATAGATCGCTTCACCCAATCAAATCGTTCGTGTCATCTTCGTCCTGCTGCCACGTAACAGTTTGGTGGATTGTACGGGATCATCCCCATCCTGGCCTCCACATCGCATCATCTCGGCCGGGGCGACATCGTAGAGAGAATGTGGGCCGTGTCGGGCAGCCCCAGCCCAATGCGACGAGCATTCGACCACGTCCCCCACCCCGTGTCCCCAGCCCCTGAGCAGCCGATAAAGACCTGCCGTTACAAGCCGAGACGAGACGAACAGAAAATGCCCTGTCGTCAGCCCTCTCGTCCGTCCGGTTCGAGTTTTTCCGACGGTGCGCATCTGCCATCAAGTCATCGCGGTTGTGGGGCCAGGCATCATTAAGGACATTCTCGTCATCTGTGGTGGCAGGAACATCGTCACTGTAGGTTTTCATCGCATTTCTCATCTGAGTCGCAACTCACGTCGCCTCGGCTAAGACCGGGACCGTCGACTTAGACCCGGGGGGGTGGGGGGGATGTTACGGGACTAAGGTGGGCTATGCCTCACAGCTTCTTCAACCAAGTAGGATGACGACAACAACGACTTGGTGCTTGGCGCGAACATTGCGCGAGCTCTGGCATGGCCGCTATTTGCATAATGTAAATGGATCGCTTCAACCCATCACATGGTTTGTCTCATCTTCGTCAAGCCGTCACGTAACAATATTGTTCCAGCAGGGGCAGAAAACCGGCACTTCAGGTGCGATGTTGAACCCTAAGCATGCTCGTATGCTAGGCGCACATTAATCTACTCTAAAAGCATCAAACTACCTTCGTTTACAAATGCAATGTGTATAGCAGAGCAAAGAGAACACCCAAAAAAAAAATATCAGGAGTATTTCGAAACAAAACCAGCACTCCGAACGCTCGAAACAGAGGCGGAACATGGTAAACTCGCACGCCGCCAAACCCACCATCACACTACACAAGTATTAAGCGATTCCAAGCAACACATTTGAAATCGCTTCTGTATACACCAGACATCAACAAAGGGCGCGTGAGAAATTAACCGAATAACTTGGAAGCACACCCGGCACCAACACTTGAAAAATTTCTTGCATCAAAAAAATAAAATAATCCTCAGCGGCATTTACAGAGCGTTCGCACTCCTATGTCTTTAGAAATTCTGAAGTGTCTTTTGATTTCTTATCAGTTGTTGGGTATTGGTTATTCGCCGAGGAAGGTCATCATAATCATCATCGTCGTCGTCATCGTCATCATCATGAATGTGGTCAACATCGCCCAAACGGCGCTCAGTCGCATGTTTTTCGCATTCCGAGACTTCACCATGAAAAAAGCCCGCAGAATGTTGTCCCGCATGCGAAATACCGTCTTCATCCTCGTCACGACCGTGAGCGTGTTCGCGTTCTCCCAGCTGGGGAATTTTACAGCGCTGAAGGACCTGCTTCAGGACGAGAATCTCAAGCACATCGAATACTGGAGCCACGAAGTCGGTCAGGCTGCTCTACGTGAGGGCGAGCAGTATGAAGCGACGCGGCTTCCGCACCGCGGAGGCTGGGCCGTGGAAGCGCGCTGTCGTGAAGACATGGATGTTCTGTTCTTCGTGCACGCCTGCTCACGAAAATGGAGACGGCGGGCGGCCCTCCGCGACACCCTCGTGGAGGAGGCGGCAGCAAGACGCTTCAACTGGGCCGCCGTGTTCTTCGTGGGTCGCCGTGCCAACGAACCACTCCTCGACGCCTGGCTCAACCTTGAGGCGGACGCCCTTGGCGACCTGGTGGTGTTCCCGTTAGAAGACGGCTACAGGACCGTGACTCCCAAGTGGGTGGCCGGCATGCAATGGGTGGCCGACCGCTGTCCCAACGTGCCGGTAATCGTCAAGCTGGACGACGATGTCACCGTTCACCCGTTCAAGGTGAATGTCAATGCGCCTGCGAACATCGACGCTATAGCCTTCAACGAAAGCCACGCTATTAACCGCAAGTTAAAAGCTTCGTTACTGGGGCTGTAGTTGATGCCTAGTCAAGAGGTTCAGCGATTTGCGCATTGTACCAAGCTAAATAAATTTTGGTTACGAACGCCTTCGTTTCGAGCTGGCAAATTAGGAACCAAATTTCAAATCAAACCTAGGATTAGGAACCAAAATTCAATCAAACCTAAAATACATAAAATGAAATATGTATGCAAACAGGTATGGTAAACGTTCTTACTTGAAGCATTTTCTGATCAGGAGCTCTCGTGGCCTAGTGGTCTGGGCAGTCCATCAAATCGCCCACATAATTTGTTCTAACGTTTTACCGAATAGAATGGTCGGTGAGTGGAGACATCTCCTGAAAATCGCATCCCTAGTCAAATATTTTAAAACCGCTATCACCATCCGGATTTGCCTTGTTACGTACCAATCAAACAAACGCTGCCTTCCATCTTTTGTAGATCTGCCAAACCTCAGTGCGCAAAGCTCCTCTACTTAATCGCCTCCAAGAGGGGCGTATAAACGGGAAACCACTCTGAAACAACTGCTTAACCAAGGGAAACGTTTCGCCTCCTCACCTCGTGGGAATATGCTTTGGAATACTCTGCAACCTTCTTTGTAAAACTCCCTCCAAAGAGTGACGTCAAGAAATACGTCCGTTGTCGTGTTGTGGGCAGACGTGAGTGGGGAGTTTGTCATGTGCTTGCTTCAGTTTTTAATGGGAAGTCATTAATTTGTCCAGAATGCGTAAAACCGCAAATGGAGTCGGCGTAAGAGGCAAGCCTCGAAACACACATCACTGCAGAGCGTTCCGAAAACTGTGCGGCGCATTGCAACACCCAAAAATGGGAAAGTATGTTAAACTATGCCAGCGCATGGGCCGAGCCCCTTCGAAAGTGGAAAGTCTTTCCAGCACGTGCCCCACATATCAGTACTGCTAACGCATCAAGTAACTTCCGGTTTCTAAGTACCATACCCACTATCAGCCCTGCTAACGTCTGATGACTCACTTCCGGTATCTTGTTCTCATGCTTATAAATTAGTCGTACTAACACCTGATGAGTCTGTTGTGGTTTCTTATTTCATATTAAGACTTTCATTACGACTTTTGTAATATTTACTATAACGACTGTCATCTAGAGGCCGACATAGCAGTCGAAAAAATAATGAGGTTTCTAGACCAAACACTGCACTTCAGACCCGCTGTCACGTGCCGGAGAAACGCACCGCGGGTAAGGAAGAGTTTTGTGCCCTTTGATCCTGCGTGTTCCAAGAATGTCAAACGCAGATTGGCAAAAACTGCCCTGAACTCGGCTTTAAGCCAATAATGCTACCCTGAGATGTAGAGGAGCTTCGATTGATTGTTTGCAGGGTTTAACGCGCCGACGCAACGCAGGAGAGGAGGCGCGTAGTAGTGGAGGTCTCCAGGTTAATTTTAAACACCTGTGGATCTTTACCGTGCGCCACAATCTCGTAAAAGCGGATGCTTTTGCTTTTTGCCTCCATCAGAAAAGCGGCCGCCGCGGTCGGGAATCGAACCCGCGTACTCGTGCTCAGCACCACCTTAGCCATGGAGCCACCAGGGCGAGTTGGAGAGGAGCTTCACTGAACAAATCTGGAAACTGCCCAATGCAGGCTATCCGAATGCTGTCCTGGTGTCGATCTGCGAGTCGTTGCTTTCAAAGATTAAAAGAAACGACCGCCGGCGTCCGAGCTAGGCTATTGACAGGAGCATGCTTGCGGTTGTGCCTTATCTTCACGGAATTACACACAGCGTGAAGAACATAGCCGCCAGAGATTGGGTGACATTCGTGTGCTCATCCACGTAAAAAGGGTATGCCATGTTCCGCCATGTCAATCATCCAATGATAAAGAGCCATTGCACAACTAACCACCGTACCAAGTGCGCAGCATGCGTGCAGGGGGTTGTATACAAGCTATCGTTACCGTGCGGGAAAAGCTACATTGTCCAGACCGGCCGTTGTATCAATGACCGAGTTCTATAGCACAACGCCGCAACAAAGAAGGCTCTGTCAGGACACTTGGCCACGCACTTCCAAGATTTCCCCAAGTGTGAAGTGGACTTTCCATGGCGCCATGACCATGCATAAAAACAGTAATAGGCTTGCCCACGAAATCATCGAATCAATGGAAATTAGAGAAAACATTGTCGATTGTGTCAGAAGAGCGTCGGTTGCGCTAACGGATAAACTATTTATGCGCACTGTTATACTTGGATCACGTGGCTAGCGGAGCGCATAAATGTGCAGGGCGAGGCGTAATAAAATTGATTTGGTAGTGTCCGCGCTTGTGCTTCGTCTTTCGTCTTTGTCCTGATTTAACTTCAGGCTGACCAGTATTTAATCAATTATTGTCCAACAAGCTCAGATTCTGCCTATGCTAACACCTTATAATTTAGCTACGGTTTTTATTCTGGTACCCACATATCAGTTCTGCTAACGCCTGAAGAGCTGCTTCCGGGTTATTATTGTCATACCCGCATATATGTGCTGCTAACGCCTTATGACTGACTACCGGTTTCTCATTCCTACGTCTCAGCTTAGCCGGTACCTGCAGATGGAGTTCCCCCGGGAGCCGGCACGCTTGCACTGCTACGTTAACTTCGGCCAGCCAGTGTTCAGGCAACCAGGCAGCCGCTATTTTGTGAGAACGAACGACGCCCCAATGGAGGAGTACTTCACCTACTGTTCCGGCCAGGCCGTCATAATGACCTTCAACGTCATGCGAACGCTCCTTAGAGCGTCACCCAAGGTGCATCCCCACCCCACGGTAAGGCCTCTTGTCGCCTTTGCGTGCACTTCCCCCAAAAGCGAGCTCACTTCTACTCGCGAAAATACAGGCTCGAAATTCAGCTATTTTTCGTATGTACGCTCGAATATTTAGTTACCGCAAAGTAGACGTACTTACCTGCGCTGATCCGCAATAATTTCATGCCTCTATATGCTGTTACGTTTGAACTCACTTGGGTGACCTATACATCCCAAGATGCTTTGCACTCGGCTACGAGGTAGGAGGAAGACACGAATCGTCAATGGCTCCTAGCGGGGCGTTCAATTCTGCACACCTCTTCTGAAGTGGGCCAGAGGTTTGTGTCGATTCATCATCATCATCATCAGCAGCAGCAGCAGCAGCATCAGCCTATCTACGCCCACTGCAGGGCAAAGGCCTCTCCCATTATTCTCCAATTACCTCGGTCCTGTGCCAGCTGTGACCAATTTATCGCCGCAAACTTCTTGATCTCATCTTCCCATCTAACTTTCTGCCGCCCCCATGCAGCGCTTGCCTTCTCTAGGGATCCACTCTGTTACCCTTAACGACCAGCGGTTATCTTGCCTTCGCATTACATTCCCTGCTCAGGCCCATTTCTTTTTCTTAATCTCTACTAATATATCCTTAACACGTGTTTGTTCCCTGACCCACTCCGCTCTCTTCTTGTCCCTTAATGTTACACCTATCATTTTCCGCTCCATTGCACGCTGAGTCGTTCTCAATTTAAGCTGAACCCTCTTAGTGAGCCTCCAGCTTTCTGCCCTGTAGGTAAGTACCGGTAGGATGCAGCTGTCATGCACTTTCTTCTTCAGCGACAATGGTAGGCTGCTATTCATTATCTGAGAATGTCTGCGATATGCACCCCACGCCATTCTTATCCTTCTAATTATCTCTGCCTCATGGTTGGGATCTGGGGTCACAACTTGGCCTAAGTAGATATATTCGCTTACCACTTCCACTGCCTCACCACCTATCTCAAACCGCTGTGCTGTCCCGAGGTTATTGATCATTACTTTAGTTTTCTGCATATTAATTTTCAGGCCCACGGTTCTACTCTGTTCGTCCAGTGCGGAAAGCATGCTTTGCAATTCGTCCCCCGAGTTACTTAACAAGGCAACGTCATCAGCAAATCTGAGGTTACTGAGGTATTCTTTATTAACCCTTACTCCCACCTGTTCCCAATCCAACGTTCTGAATACTTCTTGTAAACATGCTGTGAATAAAATTGGAAAGATTGTGTCTCCTTGTCTGTCTCCTTGTCGATTAAAGGCAGTCAAAACGAAGTGCAAGCTTGGTTCATTTAAAAAGAATGCTTTATCCCCACAACAATGACCCTAATTTTATCGTAAACTTCGAAAAAAATTAGTGGAGATATGAAAAAATCACGCCATATCCACGGAATGAATGATAAGTGGGGCGAAGCTCGAGAGGGGGAGATCATCGGTAACCGTAACTCTCCCGTGAAAGTTCGCCCATTACATCATTAAGAAAGACGTAAGACTGTGTGCGTACATTGTACAAATCAACTTTTATTTTCGGAGTCAATGCTCCCAGGCCCAGACCTGGTGAAAGACCCCGCGCCATCGAGGACTACCCCGCACCTCTACCACAATTTGTCACGTAGGATGGGACACAACGGTAAAGAAAACTTTTATTTAGGGTGAACTTGTGCCCGAACAAGACGACAGGAAACGAGCAAAGGTCCTTGCGTCTCGTTCGATCTCCGAGAACGACTGCCTGCGTTCGTGGCGTGATCTCTTGCGTGATCTCCCCCTCGCAGTGCACGTGCGCTCGCGCCTCCATTAGCGAACACAGACAAGCTCGCGCTCCCGGTGCCGAGTTTGCGCTGCCGGTTGCAGCCGGTTCTTGCGCGTGCAACGCGGCCCACTTTGCGACATCTCCGAAAGCATGCGGCGGTCACGTACCACGAGACACAAGGGATGGACAGACCCATGGCTTTAGGAGCTTCGCCCCTAAAAACCATGTGAAGTGGTGACGCCTCATTAGCCACTTTCCTGCCACTTCTGTGACGTCACGTAATCTTGTTTGGGCAATTATTGGACGAAGAACTAAACCATCTCTGATACGAATGGCAGGAGGATTATAGCGTGTTCCGCAGTTCCGTTCGTTCGCATCACTTGAGTGCTTACGTGCCGTTCACTCACTAAACAGGATAGTTCTATTGCTGACCCATACGACATCACCCCTGCTCTTAACTCGCCACTGCAGTGCGAAATTTGAAAGTTGTTCGATACTTCTTGCTCTTTTCCGGATAAAGCATATATTTGGCTGCCATGAGGCTGAGTAAGGTACTGACGCCTGTGTCTTTAAAATAAACGAAGTTTTACTCCGTCTTGATGACCTTAAAATGATTCACTCGGCCTTTTTTCCTTCCCAAATTAAGGCTCTCCCCGTGCTCGGTCAACATTCGCAAGACTTCACACTCAGGTCTTCGCGAAAGGAACAGAGGGTAGAAGCTGGTTAAAGCCCATGTTGCCGTAATTTACATGCAAATTCGGCGACGCGACGTGATCCTTCGGGGTAGTCATCTTTCTTCGCAGCTGCTCCAACTTGCGAAGTTATTGGCTGCCGGTGAAGTTACTCCTGCGAACGCTGCGAATCGCCAACACCACTAGACAAGGGGTATTCCTCTAGATAAAAGAATCAATTTTATGGCCGGCTTGTTCGGCAGGAAAGGCTTTTTTTACTGACAGAGCTGGTACATAGCAGGGTAGGGAAACTGTAACGTTTGACGATTTTAATAAGTACAGTCAAATCATCATAAAAACGTCGCGGTTCTGCTACACGTGCCAGATTAATATAGTGAAAAGAAAGGAGCTTAACGTTTGAGGTAATATTTCGGCGCCTGACGTTCGTTTTGAAAGGGGGGGGGGGGGGGGGGGGCAGGGCGCGCATAGCGAGTCATTTATTGAACATTGGAACATTGCTCACTAGCAACAGTCCTCTTTAAAGCCGACCAAGTGTCGGTTATTACCGTTCCAGCCACGTAAAAGGCTGTCCCATTTGCGGGAAGCCTTCTCTTCAACTGGAGAGTACTCGTCGTCGCACCCAATGTTTTACCACACGTCGAGACCCGGACTGACGGGAAAAAAATGGTTATTTTTCAGAGTTTCGAAGTTTTTATTCTGTGAGCATTGTTGGGGGAGGGCGCCTGGCGACGTTCAGCCATCCATCGGTGGTCATATACAGCCTGCGGCAGGTTACACTACGGCTACTTTATATTTCCTGTACAAGTACAGAAAAAGAATGTATTTCTTGCAGTACGCAAAGCATGAATGAAAGACGATGATGGGCTGCACATTGGTAATGCTATTTAAAACGTACGTAAACGCTATTACTTACGGAAAAACACGAGTACAAACAACTATTCATTCAGACAATTTGTACGCAAACATTTCTCCGTTTGCAAGAAAGATTTTTGTCTCTTCACTTCGATGCAAATGCCTATTCGCAGAATTTCCCCGGCATAAAGCCTCTACTCTTGTCCACCGCTGTCCTGTCAACTTCATCCCCTCCCCTGTAGTTCCTACCAGGGTAAATACAATGGGGGTTTAGTTTACTTCAAATTCATTTTTCCGGGCTTCCACTTGTTCGCGCGCGATCAATTGGAACCATTCGATTTTGGTGGACTTGGAATACCACCTCGAGCTTTAGTCTTGGGTTTCAAGCTCTTTTTGTATTTTTGGTCCAAATATGGTTTTTAACGCGTATTTTCATTATGATCCCGCAAAGACAAAGCACACTTGCAGTCTCTCTTAAAAGCACGCTGCCAGAGCCATCTATGAATTGATGGTTGGCCTTCAATGTGCCTGATGTTTTCTTTTTGATGTACGAACTCGTTTTCCAGATTTAGAGATTTCGAAACGTTTTTGATGTATAAACTTCCCGTTCCAAGAATTGGGCTTTACCGTTTTGGCCAGCGCGGATGAATCGAGGGTTGAGGCACTCAGAGTTACAGACCGACATTGGATGGTTTAGGTAGCCCCCCGAAGAGTATCGTCTTTAAAAGACCGGTGCCTTGATGGCACGATTTCTATGAAAACGGTTGGCGCGACCGTATGCCGAGTTAACTGACAGTTTCGTGGATTTTAGGCCAGAAAAAAGGTAAATGGGTGAGGAGGGGAGCTTCAAAATGGCGGCAGCAGTGACGGATCCGCTTTCGAAACAGAGAACTCCGGTAGCATTTCGTTTCTGCAAGAGGAATCGCCGTGGGCACTAACGCTCCATCCTCCCTGTACGAACATCTTCGATGTGAAGACTGAAGCTGCAGCCGTCTTGGACCCAGTTTCCCTGCTTTTGCATAAACGAAACGTTCCTTCATATTAGCCCAAGGGGTCTGGTCTTCCGGAGGAGGGAGGAATGGCGAGGTTGTACATAGCACCCTCTCTGGCAGCCCATACCAACCACTATTTTATAGTTACCTGTGTCAGAACACGGTGGTCGTGTGATTGGAGAAACAAAAATTTAACAGCGCTTTCTTTCACACATACGTGGGTACTGTCCTCAGATATGGGCTGGAGGCACAAACGACGCGCACGTGACTACAACAACGACATGGCTGGCGGCCTTGGCCAGCTCGTGATCAGTTCCTTCATAATCAGCGCTCACTGATCCGGAGGGACTAAGGCAGGAGTACCGTTGCATCTGTTAGCCCGAGTCCGCTGGTTCGACCTAGGCATTCTTTTTTAGGTTCAGAGCACTTTTGGGGGCCGGCTTATCGTCATAACTCCTCTGGGATTACGGCATCACGCACCAAAACGGGGGCTTCGGAAAGATAACCGCTTCCGCTGGTCGAAATTGAACCTGGGTCTCTCTCGTTACGAAGCTGATATCTGCCCCATCGCGCCGCCGAAGCTCATGGTACTAACATGCTAAGTGTTGGAGTGTGGTGTCTGCGCTTCGCCAATGCCTCGGAGGCTGCTTTTGGTTGGCCAAAAATAAGTACACGATGGTATAAAATAGAAAAAACAGCATGAATGAATGCGTTAGTCCAATTATTGAAAACTCAATTACACGGCCTCTTCATGGGCCCTTTTCTGGGACTCCACCTCCCTCTCTTGACGGCTTTCGCTATCAACGCCACGCTGATACTGAAACTAGTCACAAGATGGCGCCACAGCTCCTCTGTTGAACCACTACTCCTCACTTCGGCAGCTTCCACGTTCAGTGGAACTACTTTCTTTTTGCGTCACTTTCCGTTCCCCACTTTCTTTGACCCCCTGGTAAATTTCTTTTCATCCATACAAAGACTAAAGGTGCCATTATGCAAACGTGCTAACTTTTACATAACTACTGTTCTTTTTCCCGGCCAACACAGGACGACGCGTACGTTACCGGCGACCTCGCGCTGCTCCAGGGAGTCGGCCACGTCGACATTACTCACTTGTACATCTATGAAGCCTCTGAAGTAGTACGAAACAGAAGCTGCTTTTTTGTTGGCAACTGCATCTTCATGCACTGGGATGCCTATAAAGGGAAGAAGCGCATTGAAGAAGCCGTACTGACCCTGGACGCTCGTGTGTACTGGTCTGTCCTGCTCGGGGACCGAAAGGTGCAATGCGGGAGAGGGGCTGGACTTATCATCCAGGCTTAAGTCCCGCGACTACGAACTTGCTTTCCATGAAACGAGGGCAGTGCTGGTCAAACGCAACTGCATGAGAACGCACAACAAGTGGGTCTGCCGTCTCCATAGAGCGCGTTGAATTTTCTTGAAAGATTTTCTACTTGGATGCTTAGCGGAAATAGGAATAAACCGAACGAGCGTAGTTCGGTGCGTGAATTGCGTATATGCTGGCCTGCGTGTAAAGATGAATCCGGCTGTTTGTACGTACGTCATGCCGCATTGTCATCCCCTGGGTCATACCTGGTGTGAAAGTGGCACGATTACTACCCACACAAACTTTTCCTTACCGCTGGGTTGACATACAAAACAGGTTTTGGTACGCTCCAAACGGGAGAGGAGCTTCTCACCCTCACACGGTCCCATTTCTTGTACAAGCGCTGCACTATATGGTTTCTGCAACAAGCATATCGTCGTACCTTATTTTTGTAAAGTGACGGATTAAACATTTGACGGCAGCAACAAACATATCGTACCTTATTCTTATAAAGTGACTGACTTATTATTTGAAGGCAAATTATTAGGGTGCTAGCTGTGAAGAGGCGTTTTCTGCGTTGGTAACTTAAAGAAATAGGAAGAGGCTCTCAGGCCTTTTGAAGTTAGCTGAAAGCTTTAGTACCACACTTTAGGGATATAGGAAGCACTTTTAGGACCCCATATTATGTTCTCACAACGTTCTCGTTAGCCAGATGTGTTCGAGGTTAACCCTAGGATTAACAGAACCGCAGATCCGAATGACCCCGCGGCGATGACAGGAATAATTCTGTCCTCTCTCCTTGATGCAAGAACGTTAGAGCTTGAAGAGCCAGGGAAATTGTGATATTTCCATTGAGACAAAGAAATGTTGAAACTTTGTCTCTTTAGGAACTTGTTCGGTGCCTGCGCTCTCTTGTTTTCGTCTTTACAACCTACTTTAAAAATAGCTGTGTCACACACAATGGAATTTCAAATGGCTACAATGAAACGTCCAGCAAACGCTTCGCGGCATGTGTATACAGGTCCGGAGCTTTTCTCCTTTCAATAGGCGCCAAGTTTTTTGTGCGTGTTTATTGTTGAACCAAAGAAAAGGAGAGAAACACGGGCGCATTTGGCGTTTTCTTTCTTTTCTCGTGGAGCTAGTGGGGAGAATTTAAAAAAGGAATATAGAGAAGAACAAGATGCTCCTGGAAACCTGGGGGCGGGGTAAATGACGGAACAAGGCGTTCATTCAATCGGGGAGAGGAGATAGGGGAAAGGCAAAGGAAAACACCCATTCCGCTCTGTTGCTGGGAAGAAGTAAAGAAATCGGGCGAAGGCTAAATTCTGGTCTCAATTCCGTACTGGTCGTTTCTCCAGGCGCCGTTTCATTTCGGCAATGTTTCTCGTTCTCGGCCTTAGAGATAGAAGTGTTCTCAACATGTCGAATGTGTGCCGGAACCTGGTTGGCATCCGCATTAAAAAAAAGAAAACTACATATTGGTAACAGGGAGCATTACGTAAATGACTGAAGTAGATGGGAAGCAAAATGTGCGCAGCAATTTTGCGTTTAGTTACAATGCGAACAAATTGACAAAAGAAAGTGTTGTTTTCTCTGTACTGAGTAGCAATTATTGTGAACAGTCTGCTAACTAATAAATCTGGATTCACGCCTTTTTGCGGGGATTACGAAAGTGATTTTTTTCCCAAGTTCTCTCATTCGTAAATTGTATTTGTATTTGAACGACCGGCCGAGAAGTTTGACATTTGCTTTCGGATACTAGCACTAAGCTATAAAGTCGGCGTTCGAGAGACGTTCTATAGTCGAGACTCCGATAACACTGACGACACCTCTCAATTCCAATCACGCTCAAGTTCAAAGATGAGTCTCACTTCACTTTCATTTGTTAATCTCAGTGGCAATCAAAACTGTCGCAAGTGCTAGTCTTTTAGATGCGACCGCATCTCATTCACTCGCCTTGTCCCTCCATACGGCGTTGTTGTTGTTCTTCCACACCCCTCCCCCATTCTCCTCGCCGCGCGAGCTGCGCCCTCCGCCGCTCACCCCCTCTCCTCTCTGATAGCGAACACTCTCTCGCGAAGGTGATTGGATTGGATTGGATTGGGTTGGCTTGGATTGGATTAAAGTGGATTGTGTTGGGTTGTATTGCGTCATAGCCGCGCCACGTTGCGTCATAGACGCGGCAGGGGGTTCGCGACACGTTTCACGCGATGGGAGAATCAACCTAATGGAAACAACAACGGAACCCCCTATGCATCGCATCTACACAGGGGTTCCCGCGAGGGGAGGTGGGAGAAATTTTTTTCTCTTTTACGGTAGCAATAACAGACCGGTGTTGTCTTCGTTATTCCCCATGGCACTGGAGAACTAATCTCCAAATCAATTTTATTCAACACCCATCTCTCCCCCTTCTTTTTCCTTTTTTTTTTTTCTTGGTTCAAACTAGAAGGGACATCTTATTTTTCACCTTTAAGGGACATCTCTCTTCATGGAGACTAAATCTTCGTTCGGGATTCAGAACATTCCTAATGTAATTCATGGCAGTACTCTTTCCTGTGGTTTTGTTTAATATATTTATACGCAAAAAAATAAACTTATAATCACGCTTCATACTCACGCTTGCGCCACTAAAGCTACACATTAAGAAGTATCTAAACTCCACAACTTTTTTGTCAGAATAATAAAAACATCCGCACCAATAATTCGAAATACAGCGTGGTTGATCCGATTCTGCGACGGCGTTTTCATCGTAGTATTTTGCGATGAGGAGATTCAAGGGTGGCCTGTCACTGGTAATGGTGTTATTGGGATACGACATGGCTTGGTAATTGTAGTGATGTTGCCATTCGGAATAAATGATGGTTCTACACTGTGGTAATGTTGCGTATATAATGGTACGAGTAGTAGTACCTGGCCATGCATGGGTGTGTTAACGGTGTTACGCGGCGCAGAGCGGCACATGAAAGCTAAGCTCTCTTAGCCTCAAGGGTGGTGGTGTCGTAAGCAAAACGCACTGAAGGTAATCCAAGTATATATAATGATGATGATAAAACAAGAAAAAGCCCTTTCCCTTATCGGAATGGAACCTGGGCCCCTCGAGCTATGAAACCGACGTCTATCCAACTGCACTCCGTTCCTTTGCATTTCCTTTGTGTTCGTTGTGAGGGCGTTGGCTTTAAACTTCGGCTCAGTTGTAGTGGACTTCAGCAGGTTGGATTTTGAACTCCGGGTGCGCGGATTTTGGACCTTGATTTTACCTAGTTTTCACGGAGAAAGGTTCGCGTTTTCACCTTCTTTCTCCTTACAAGGCGGGCTTTGAATTTTTTAGAAAATAGTTGCATGCTTCCGTCGATTGCGAGGGCTTGATGGTGGACTGACATGAGGGTACCAAAAAACTGTGGTTGACAGATGGTTGGTCAACTTAGTGCAGTGACGGAGCAATGGACATCCTGCAGGGAGGCTTCCCATTGCCAGAAGATTGACGATCAATTGATTGTAGGGCTTAACGCACCGACGCAACGCTGGCGATGAGGCGCACTGCAGTGGAGGGCTCCGGATTAAATTTGTGCACTTGTAGACCTTTAACGTGCACCGAAGTCTCGTACACACGGGCGTTGCTTTTCAGCTCCAACAGAAATGGGGCCATCACTGCAGGGAATCGAACGCGCGACCTCGTGCTCAGCAGCACAACGACTTTGCCATGCCACCACAGCGAGTGCCAGAGGATTTTGGCGTGGATACCACAACGGGGGAGATTAGAAGGAGGCGTCGGAGGCATTGGGGCGCTGCCGACTGGCCCGAAGGGGACAGCCTTGCCTTCCAGAAGACTACGGCACGGAGGAATTATTTGGAAACGAAGGTGCGTCCCGTCACTGGTAGGCTAGGGGAGTGTATCACAAGGCGACGCAGCGGGGGCTATGGAGAGCCGTGTTTTACAGCGCAGCTTTTATTAAGCGCCCGCTTCGGTGGTTTCGCGCACTCCCTAAGCGTCGGCCTCGTTGTAACCGAGAAAACGGGGACGCGACCGAGATAGAGCAAAGAGGAAAGCGGAGGATGAAAGTATGGCGAAAGTGCGAAGGCGAGTGATATGCTCGCCGGCGGCGACGCTCTACGAAATAACGACAGAGAATAGCACGTTCCATCGTGCGCTTGCAGATGACCCGATCTCTTCCCCTGGCATAGCAGCTATGTACTGCTGCCGAGGAAACTGCAATTCCCCTTGCACTCAAATTTCGCACTTGTGAGTATCCTGATCGCGAGCCAATTTTTTTGCTTCCTTGCGGCCGTAAACTTGCGGCACTAAAGACTAATGCTTCACATTCATACACATACGCAGCCTTAAGTGTCCCAGCGAATCCTTTATTTCACTACAATTAGTGTTGTACTCGTTACTGTACTATAGCAAACACTTTGCAATGGATTGTACAGTTAAAGGGACTGTTCAACACCTTCTTGAACGCTTTTACTTTTTACATCGGTTCTTTAGCTATTGCCAGCAGTGAGCAGCCGAACGTGATTTGCTCGTCGTAGCGGGTACTCCTTTGTTTCTACTTTGATTTTGTGACTTTCTTTTTAAAGTGGCTAGGAAAATCGGTCCTTTGCTGCAACATAAGGAAAACCGGCAGATGGCCGCTAAACCGCTGTACTGACGTAATTCCAGCGGTCGAAGAACGCCAAGACTGGAAAGAACAGAAAAATATTTTAGCAAGCTTCGAAGCTGTGTGATGGGCATGATCAGTAAGTTTAGGATGAGGTAATTCGAGAACCATAAGAACTGGATATGTTCGGTGACAGCATTGTGCAACCATTCAATATTTCGAGAAAAGTCGCCAAAAGTGTTGGAGGGTCCCTTTAAGTTGACCAGGAGCAAACATTTACGCAGAGACCCACAATGTGACTTTGTCTTTATACCAACGTGAGAGAGAAACTAAATGCGACCGCACAAAAAAAACTCAGTGCTTTTTTTCCACAACCCATTTGAACCTGTTTTAGTGGGGTAGAACCGGCTAGAATCGGAACAGAATGGTGCTCTAGAACCGAAACCGGAAGGCTTCAATTCGAACCCAAACCGAAAGCGAAAAAATACCGGTTCGACACTCGGACACTATTGTCGTGGCTGGGAGACAGAGCATCGAGGGACACCACTGGCTCTCGTAGCCCCTTCTCTTTGTCCTTGCGACTGAGTACACTTGAGCCGATATAGCGCGGTGATCAGTCGGGCTGCTCCTAGTGATGATGGTCTTCTGGGACGGTATTCTCGTAACTGTCCCTTTTAAAAAGTCATTTTGCGTCCCTTTCATCGTGACGCAATTCCGGTTAAGCAATGGGCGTTGGCAGTAGGTTTGCCGCGCTTGCGTTACGTCACTTCCGGTTGTTTGCTTTTAGCCAATCAAGGCTCGCCAAAAGGGACACTTTTGAAAGGGACGCAAAAGGGACAAAACTCGAGAATACCGCCCCTGATGATGGTAATAATAAAAATTATATTGATGATGGTGATGATGAATGTGATGCTTATTAAGATAAATTCATGATGATGTCGTCGACGATGGCGATGATGATGACGACGACAAAGGCCACAGAAATTTTTATGGCGGAATATTTAGCAATGGCTCTCTCTCTTCGTTAACTACCGCAACATGTATCAGAAACCATCATATCTGATTCGAAATCAGTTATATCGGCATTAACTGCCTTTTCCGACTCTCCGTTCTACCTTACATTATCGTTTTTTTGTTTCAAGCACGTAAAGGAGGTACATTTGGCTTGGGTCCCTGGCCGTGCCGAGATCAAGGAGAACGAGTGACCGGACCATTTTGCTAACCACGCTGTCACAGCGCTGTTTCAATTCCGCGTACGAAATCTGATTCGTTTTGCATCTTCTAGGTAAAGACGATATTGGCATTTCGACGCTGCTCGTTCAAAAGTACTCCTATCATTTGCAGGTATCATCTTTAAAATTCCGGTGGAATGTTCTCGGCAATGCGAAGTGACCTTCACCAAAATGTGCTGCAGGATTCCAAGGCTAAATTTCTATCTGCTTAGAACACGACATTCCCCTACGAAGCTGTATGCGGAGCCAGGTCCCAAATACAATCGAAAAATTTTTTCTTGCCTTTAGCCGCTTCTCGGCAGCTAAGCAACTTGTTTTATTGGGCTCAATTGATCCTTGGCGATTGACTTTACGGGTTCCACTTATATTATCCATTTTCGCAAAAAATTTGGGATATACAAAATGGGATACTAGTAATTGTATTTAAGCCTACCGTTCGGCTTCCGGTTCCTTGAATTGTTTAAGGATACAAATAATGGTTAATTTGGGTTTGCTTATACCAAACTTTAATTTTAAGGACGCTTTTTTCTTCGGAAATGAATTAGTATTTTGAAGACTTATTGAATTTCAGTATGTGATTTACCACTGGACAATTCCTCCCGTAGGCACGTGACAAAATACTTTCATGGCATCAACATCACCGTCGTCGTCATCGTCATCGTCATCGTCGTCGTATTTTTCAGGGGAAAACAGCGTGCAAGCAGTGCGGGTTAGAGGTCGAAGAGGAAGTTGGAACGCGGGGAAGATGCAAAACTGGCTGGTGCTCGGGCCTCACTCAAAGAAATGCGAAATTCACTCGAGGACGGTGACCGTACAGCACCACGGGAAAGGGGACAGCTCTGCCGGCACACCGAGGCCCACTCCGTGGAGCCAGACACCCGTTCCTGCGCTGTCTACACTTTCCTGAGTGTCCTGCAGGGTCCGCCATATGGGGGGCCTACCTGAGTGTCCTGCGGTGCCCGCCATTTCGTCGGGCGCAGCACCGGCTCCTCCCGTCAATCCCGCTAGTTTTTTTTTTCTCTAGTGGCTGGTGTCGTGCACTTTTTTGATCATAATTTAAAGTACATTTTGCACCTTTCTATAAATGCCTTGCTTTTGTTTTGTGGGGAACCATGTCGCCTCTCGTTCTTTGCCTGTAATGTGTGCTGATGTATTGTTTATCAGTCTTGATCACCGAATCTTCGCATCATACCACTCAAAAACACCGTGTTGTGGGCTGCTAGAGCCGAGAAAGGCTCCAGCAATGGGCCGAAAAGTAAGCCCGCGAGGGTGAGGGATGAGAGGCTCACACGTGAAATATTAAAAGTCCACTAACAGATGATCCATTCGTTTTTCTTCTTCTTTTTCTTTTTAACAATTTCAGTGGCGAATTTCGGGGCGCACAAATTACTTTTCGTGGGGATTTGGACGTGCAACAACGAGGATAAGATTACGGACCACGCAAAAAGCATTTTTCTGCTGTTACTCTGCCGGCAGCAGTTCCCAAACTGTGGTACGCATGTGAGATGTATAATTACTAAGCATTTTAAAAATACCGCCCACAATACCCCTGCTCCCGAGTGGGAGAAATCCCAGAATTCCTAATTCGTGGTCTATGAAATTTTGCTTCCGTGGCCAATTTTCTCTCCACACTTCCGTATAAGCCGATATACGCTTGCAAGGGGGGCTGTGGTCGATAGTATTAAATTCTGTGAGTGGCCATAGAATATGATTTGTACAAATATGATGCAAGCCAATTGCAAGTATGATGCAAGCCAGCCGTACGTATGCTATAAAATTACTGAACCGCACTTCCATTCAGACCGACATACCCTGTTTTAACACCTATAGTCGTCATCGTCATCGTAAAAACCCATCTATCTACAGCGCAAGGCTTAGACCTCTCCAAAAGACTCTCAACATCTCCAAATTTTTGTATTTGATCTCTTCACCGGGACTAGCATTTAAGCTAATAGCCCACCGGTCCTCTCGTTCATACAACATGGCCTGCCTCACTCAACCATTACATGTAAGTGTGAGCTACAATATTTTCCACCTGAGTTTGTTATTTGAATCACGGCGGAGTTTTCCTGAGCAAAAAAATGGAAGAAGGGTTCTCCTGCTTCCAAGTTTTTTAATTTTTGGAGTGTTCCCACTTTTGGTGTAGAGCAGCAGTATATCTAAGAGCCCTTGACCTGCAAACTCTGACATCACAACTGCCATCGCAAACCAGAGCTTGCACGGCGGTGGTCAGGGCTGCAACCAAACACAGCACAGCGTACAGAATACAGGCGCCCCCCATACAGAATTAAGGACAGAGGGGAGACGCTTATCAGAGGCCACCCGGCTCTTCTCTTCCCAGAGCTGACACTAATAACGCGTGCTTTGCGCGCTTTATATCTGCCCCTAATATTTTGGCTAGGAGACCGCACATCTAATAAGACCTCCATCTCCCGTAGGCCCTGCTCTTTGTTCTGTCCAGAAAAACCACTGGTCCCCATATAACGTGATGTGACGTACCAGGCTGCTCCTGATGAAGATGATTATTTTATGCTGATAATTATGATGACAACGACTACGACGACGACGATGATGACGACGATGATGCGACGACGATGGTAGGAATGTCGACGACGACACACACAGGAAAAGACTTCAGTAAAGAAATCTTGCTGTAGTCGTAGCGGAGCCACTGCAAAATATGGTAATGCGAATGAATTACAGCTAAACCATGATATAACGATGTTGACAAAAATTATCAATCCTTCGCTACATCCAAACTTCTGTGACAAAGATTTCGAGTTGAAGCTCCCGTGAAAGTCACAGAAACAAAACCAGAGAGCTCCTCATCAGTTAAGGTGAAATCACCCTACAAGAATTTATTTGACAGTAAAAAATTGCGTGATATTTACCTTCTGCTTTGACAAGAGGTTAAGGACTACACGGCGCTCTAAAAAAGCAAGGTCACTTACCCTCTTTTTCACAAATATAACTTAAGCATCTCGTTCGCCGTTAAAATCTTTTTGGTTGCGAACGCGTTTCAGGAACCAAACTTATGCTGAAATGGCAATTTTCACGAACTTGATGTCCTTTTTTACGCTCAAAACTGTTGAAAGAATACTAGCTAGGACACGCTAACAGGCGGCGACCGCAATTGAAAATGAGGTGCTGTCTTGAATGTCTCAGCTACGAGGCAGAACGAAGAAACGGACGTTCGATCGCGCCTACTTCTACGTTGAGGTATGTGCAGATGTCTTATTGCTAATTGTGCCAGGTGGTGGCTATCGAATAAAGGTGCCGTGGCAACTAGACGCCCCTTCGGTTCATTAGAAAGACTGGTATGTCCCGATAACAATGATACCAATTTTACCGAAACCTTGGGAAGAATAATGGAGATATACAACAAATGTGAAGCAGAGGCGACTCCTTTGACACTTTCTGTGCACCTTTCTGTAACGTCACACAATCTTGTTTATGCAATTGTTGGCCGGAGAAGTAACCCATCGCTGGGACAAATGACTCGAGCATTTTAGCGTGTTCTCCATTTTCGTTCAATCCCGGCACTTGAGAGTTAATGTGCCGTTCACCGACTGAACAGGATGGTTTTAGTGCGGCCCATGTGACATCACCCCTGCCTATAACACGCCACTGCAGTGCGAAATTTGAAAGTTCAGATAAAAACATCTTTTGCGGCTGGCATGAAGCTGAATAAGGTACTGAAGACTACTTTATTCAAATTAAACGAAGTTTGTTTTGTATGGATGGTCTTAAATCAACTCACTTTGCCCTTCTTTCCTCGCCCATCGCCGTCCTCACGCTCAGTCCACATTCGCCAAGGCTTTACACGCAGGTCTCCTTAGGGCGCGAAAGGAAGTGTGGGTAGAAGTGAACGAAAGCCCGTGTTGTGCTAACTTACAAGCGAATTCGGTGACGCGATATGCTCCTGCGGGGAAACTTTGGCTTCGGCTGGTAGTGCGCGTACTCGTCACCAAATTGCAGAAGACGTCGATATACGGACTGACAGGAAAACTGGTGGTTAGTCAGCGTTTCGAAGTGTCTATAATGTGAGCAGCGTGGGGGAAGGCGCCTGGCGGCGTTGAGCCATCCATCGTTTATCATACACAGCCTGCGAAAGTTATAGGGCGGCGACTTCACTTTCCCTCAACCGCACAGAAGACGAAATATAATTCCTGCACTCCGCAAAGCACCAACCAAAGACTATAATAGGCTGCACACTGGCTAATGATATTTAAAACGTGCGGAAACTGGCGTTTTTATATATAACATTAGTACAACTATTGATTTACACAACTGTTAAACAAAAATGTCTGTATTTGAAAAAAAATCGACCACGTGTCTACTCACTTCGATGCAAATGTCGTCGCACCACTTCTCTGTAAATGTCTCTGCTCCCTCCCGCTCTCACCTCTCTCACTCTTCCCCTGCCGTCTCGTTCATCACAGGCAAATACAATTGCGGTTTGTTTATTAGATCCAAAGCATGCCATGCTCGGGGCTATCCCTCCCTCCCTCGTCGTTGTCCGCCGTCCGCAACCCCACTGCGCATGCCTGGCCAGGCACCGCTGATGATGATTGTGGCAGGATGCCCCTAGGGATTGGCCAACGAAAGAATCCATCACGAGATAGCTTCGCGTTCAACCACCGTCATCATCTTCCCGTAAAGGAACCATGACTACCCCACCCCCACTGCGCATGCCTTGCCAGGAACTGCTGATGATTGTAGCAGGATGCCCCTAGGGATTGGCCAACCAAAGAATCCATCACGAGATAGCTTCGCGTTCAACCGCCGTCATCATCTTCCCGTAAATGAACCATGACTACCCCACCCCCACTGCGCATGCCTTGCCAGGCACTGCTGATGATTGTAGCAGGATGCCCCTAGGGATTGGCCAACCAAACAATCCATCACGAGATATCTTCGCGTTCTCCCACCGTCGTCATCTTTCCGTAGGGGAACACTGAGTAGTATGCGAGGCATTGCTCCTCTCCGGCATTCCTCCTCTCCTCTCCGAAGCTCTTCCCCTCTCCTGGATTTCGCAACGAATGGCAACCCCTGCGGCTCCGCGCACGATAATGCCAAGCAGCTTAGGGCTAGAGACGCAACGGTAGCCGCTGCATACTCCGCTGGGGGCGCCACTGTAGCTCCGCGGTATAATCCTCCCGCAACGCCGCGATCGAACTGAAAACTAATGGGAACTTGAGTCGACCCCCCGGCTGTTTCGCATACTACTGAGGGTTCCCCTACAGGAAGATGGTGACTTTTTTAATTGAATTTTCCGGCGTTCCACTTCTCGCGCGCCATTTATTGGAACCATTCGATTTTGGTGGAGTTGGAATGCCGCCTCGAGGTCTAGTCTGGGGCGCGAGCTCCCTTTGAATTTTTTGGTAAAAATATTTTTTAACGTGCATTTCCATTTCCTTCCTCGAATGCAAAGCACACATGCATTTTCACATGAAAGCATGAGGCCAGTACGAAATATGAATTGATGGTTGGCCTTCAATGAGCCGAACGTTGTCTTTTTGATATACGAGGTCGGTTTTGAGATATATAGCTTTGGAAAGGGTATGGATATATAAACTTCCCTTTCCTGACATTTGTTTTACAGGCTTGTCTGGGTGGCGTAACCGAGGGTGAGACACTCTAACATACAGATAGAAGTGTAGGGTCTAGGAAGACCGAAATACTGTCTTTAGAAGACCCTGCCTTGTTAGCTCGAATTCTACAATAATGGTTGGCGAGATCTTACCGAGTTAACTGACAGTTTCGTCGTTTCTACTCGAACAAAAAGTAAATAAGAAAGGAGGGGAGCATTAAAATGGCGGCAGTGGCAACGGATGCGCTTTCGAAAAAAAGTCTAGGATCGCATTGCCCTGATGTAAGAGGCACAGCTTGGGCACTAAGCGCCTCCTCCGTGTACGAACATCGCCTGCGACAAGACTGCGGCGCTAGTCATCTTGAGCCCACTTTCCTTGCTTTTGCACAGACGAAACGTTCCTTCATATTTGCCCAAGAGGCCTCGTCTTCCGGAGGAGGGACGGATGTGACGGGTACATAGCGCCTTTTGTGGCAGCCCTTACCAATCAATATTTTATAGTTTCCTGTGTCCCGACACCGTGGCGTGTGATTGAAGAAATAAAAAGTTAAACCCCTTCTTTTCACGCATCCTCTGACTGTCCTCGGATATGGGCCCCAGACAGAAATGAAGCACACCAGACTAGAACACCGCCATGGCATGCGACCCTGGTCAGCTCGTCCCTTCATGAGCAGTGGCCATTCATCGAGAGGGCAAGGCACGAGCTGTCGCATCTGTAGACCGGGATATGTGGTTCCACCTATGCGCTCTCTCTTAAGTGCGGAGCAGATGAAGGGCCCGGCTTATAGTTATAGCTCCTCCAGGATCACGGCATCACGCACCGAAACAGGGCTTCGAAAAGATAACTGCTGCCCCTTGTCAGGGTAGAACTTGGGTCACTCGCTTTAAGAAGCTGACGTCTGCCCCATCTCGCCAGAGACGCCCACGTTACTCACATGCTAAGGGTTGTGGCGGTCTGTGCGCTGCGCCGTTGCCACGGAGGCTGCTTTTCCTAGGCCACAAAAGAGTTCAAGACAATATCAAATCATAAAAACCATGAAGTAATGCATTAACTCCTTTAAATGAAGAAAACTCAATTCAGTGTCTATTTATAGGCTTTTTTATGGGATTTGCCGCCTTCTCTTGAAAACTTCCGCTATCAACCTCAGTCTGATATTGAAACAAGCCAGAAGATGGCGCCCCAGCCTCTCGGGTGAATCACCACTCCACACTTCGACAGCTTCCACGTTGAGTAGAACTGCTTTCTTTTTGCTCTCCTTCCCGTTCCCGGGCTTTCATATACCCTTTAATAAACGTATTGTTATCTTTAACGTCTTTAAAGCTGGAATCACACAAGCATGCAAACATTTCTACAATTACTTCTTTCGTCTTTCCGGCCAATGCAGGACGACGCCTACATGACCGGCGATCTCGCGCTGCTCCAGGGAGTCGGGCACGTCGACATTCATCGCTTGTACATCTATGAAACACTTGAAGGAGAACCACAAAGAAGCTGCTTTTTCGTTGACAATTGCACCGTCATCCACTGTAACGCCTTTAGAGGAGGGAAGGTCATTGAAGAAGCCGTGCTGACCCTGGACGCTCGCGTGTACTGGTCTGTCCTGCTCTGGACCCGAAAGGTGCGCGCGGGAGAGCGGCTGGACTTATTATCATGCAGGCGGAAGTCCCTCGACTACGAACGTGCTTTTCAAGAGACAAGGGCTGTGCTGGCGAAACGCAACAGAATGAGAAAGTGCAATAATTCCTCCGCCGTCTTCATAGAGCATATTGAATTTTCTCGAAGGATTTCTAGAATGTTAACCAAACGAGCATAGTTCGGTGCTTGATATTGCTCATGTGTATATGCTGGCCTCCATGTAAACATACATCCGGCAGTGAATACGTACGTTATGTCACATTGTCATCCCCTGGGGCATACCTTGTGTGAAAATGGTATTATGTTGATGATGTTTAGAGTTTACTGGCGCAAGGCCGACTAAGGGCAAAGAGCGCCAAACAAAAGTGTTTACATGAAAGTGACATGGAAGTAAAAGAAAATTTTAGTAAAAATAAACACAGTAAAACACAACGTAATGAAGATGACTGGTGTAAAGGGCCAGGTTGTCAACATGCATGATAAGAAATGAGATGTAAAAAGTTTACGTCGGTGAGAAACTCGAAAACGCGTTTGATTGAAAACAGGGCTTCGTCTCCTAAGAAGTATGACGGGTGTGGTGGAATATGTCGTGTGTGTAGTTGAGGGAAGTGTTTGCGTCGTGTAGTGTCGAGTGCCTTACATTGTATGAGGATGTGCATCACGGATAGGGCCTCTCCGCACCTGCTGCACAGAGGTCTTGGAGACCCAGTGAGAAGGTGCGAGTGTGTTGCATGAGTGTGCCCTATCCGTAATCTGGCCAAGGCGACTTCAGTGTATCTATTGCGTGTGTCGGTGGTGTATGGTCCCAAGTGTGGTTTTATTACGTGTAACTTGTTGTCTGTCTGTTCACTTCAGTGTGTTTGCCATGTTTTGCGAAGTTGTTGCCTGATGTGTGGTTTCACGTCGGTGTAGGGTAATGTGGTTATGTCTACTGCATTCGAGAGTGTAGCAGCAGCAGCCATTCGATCCGCTGCTTCGTTCCCGGCTATACCACAGTGGCTAGGGACCCAGCAAAGGACTAGTTCAAATTTGTGGACATACACAGACATAATACCCTTGACTATTAAATTTATAACGTGACTTTTTGAATACTTTGTTGACGACAACGCCCGCACAACACTGAGAGAATCTGTATATATTGTGAGAACCAATCTGCCCGTTGCGCTATTGCCCACTTCAAGAAGACATGGATAAGGGCCCTTGTACTGTCGTGGCCAATTCATCGTATACTTCGTCTCCTTCCCAGGACAATTATCATCATCATGCCATACCTCATCTATTCTTCATACCCATCCTCATCATCATTCCTGGGGCTGGAGTTCTGGGTTGCCGCTCAGAATAAACGCGCTGTTCCACTGCCTCTGCGACGTGTCTTCTGGGTGACGGCTGCCCTTGACGTCTCCCTCAAGTGGTGGAGGTGCACCTCGGTCCCGTCCTCTGTCTTTCCCAGTCGCACACCTGGAGCTCCGTTCCGGTAGGCGCTTGCCTCTGATGATGCAGCACGAGAGCGGGAACAGCCCCTCCGGATCGTCAGCTGCTGTGCCTGCTGCGTTTACAATCACCAGCCACCAACGCGATCCGCCAAGTTTTTTTGGCCGTCGAGGTGAGGATGTCGACGACTGGCTGGATAGCTATAATCGGGTCAGCAGCTTCAATCGGTGGGATGACGCATTCAAGCTTCGAATTGTCTCCTTCTCCCTACACGAGGCGGCCAAGACGTGGTTCCGTAACAACGAACACACGATCACCGACTGGACCAACTTCACTCAGGAGCTACGAAAAAATTTCGGCACGCCGTCCATTCGCGCCGATGTAGCCAGACAAACGCTTGCCGCTCGCATTCAGCGCCCTGATGAGACATTCGCCTCCTACATTGAGGACGTCGTCGCTCTTTGTCGCCGTGTGGATGAAACCATGCCAGAGGCTGACAAGGTGCGTCATGTATTGAAGGGTATCGCTCCGTTTGCCTTTAACGCTCTGGCTGTGGAAAATCCTGCAAGCGTCAGTGATGTCCGCAAGACTTGTCAACGGCTGGACCAACTGCAGTCTATTCGCCTTCGCCAGGAGGCTTGCGCCTCTCATCAATACGGGGACTCGGATCTGCGCAGCCTCATTCGCGCGATTATTCGCGAAGAACTGCAGCAACAGGACTCGCCCTGCACGTCGCGTGACCATTGTCACACTAACGCACCGGAGCTTCGAGATATTGTCAGGGAGGAGCTAACATCCATGACGGGATATTCACCTGCACGTTCTCCTCTTGCCACCGTCTGCTCTCAGGCCTACTCGCCCACGACCCCTCCCTTGGCCACCGTCTACGCGCCGTCCTACTCTGCGATTGCGGCCAAACCACCCTTGCAGGTTCAGCCACTGTCGCCGCAAGCCCATGTGACAGCGATTGCCGCAGCCCCTGCTTCCCCGCATTATTACACCACCATGCGACCGGGCCGTCAACGGTTTCCTGGAGATGGCCCAGTGTGCTACTATTGTGGGATCAGGGGCCACATTTCTCGTTTCTGCCGTCGGCGTCAGCAAGACGAGCGAAGAGGCTACGCCCCGTTCGAACGTGACTATTCCCGGTTTCCCTACGGCTATCGGCGTACCGAACACGTTTCCCCTCCGCGCCGCCCTTCGTCGCCTCCAGGGCCACTCGAGCCTTCCAGTCATCGTTCTGCACGCCGGCGCTCGCCTTCACCCTACCGTCGTTCTTTGTCCCCCTCCGTCCTGCCACCCACGCTACTAACACCCACCAGGAAAACTAGCTCCTGCAGTTTTTGGAGGGAAAACTGCACTAGTGGGAAAATCGACAATTCCTCCAGACAAACCCTCGAACACTGTAAGAGCCGATGTAGAAGGTGTTATTGTTGATGCGCTAGTGGACACAGGAGCCAGTATTTCAGTGGTTGATGAAAAGTTATGTTTGGAACTGCGAAAAGTGAAAACTCCGTACACTGGGCCCTCTTTATGTAACGCGAACCAAGGTGTCCTCGAACCTACTGGATATTGTACAGTGCGTGTTTTCATCGATGGAATTCGGCACCACATACAGTGCGCGGTACTGCCGCGTTGCGCCCATCAGCTCATTTTAGGGTGGGACTTCCTCTCGTCGGCATCTGCTGTTATATCCTGTGACCGCCAAAACATGGAACTGACGGAAACGGATGATTCAACTATTGATGACGCGCCGCAGCAGCGCCTAGTAGCCAGCGCGCATTACGTCCTTGATCCTGGCAGTGAGGAAATCATCTCGGTTAGTTCCAATCACTTTTGCGATGGTGACGTTCTCATCACTCCCTCTCCTCGCTACCTTCCCAAAGGGCTGGTGATAGCTCCGAGTCTCGTGCGCTTTTCAAAGGGAACTGCTGCTCTTATCGTAGTTAACACCAATCATGAGCCAATGGTCCTACCTCGGCGTTAACACCACCACATGAGCCAATGGTCCTTCGGCTACACAATTGCTACTGTTGCTGCCTCTACTCCCGCCTGTATTTTCCCTCTCTGTGCGGTCTCATCTACTACTAATCTCAATTCCGACTCTCCTGATCCCGCTCTAACCGCCACAATGAGCTCTGACCTTTCCCCGGCTGAAACTGAGTCGTTACTGCAGCTTCTGAACAAACATAAATCTATATTCGACTCTAATTGTACCGTACTGGGTAAGACATCGGTGGCAGCGCATCGTATCGAAACCGACGGGTCTCGCATTATTCACCGCCGTCCTTACCGTGTGTCTTCAGCAGAAAGGAAAGTTATCAGTGGCAATGTCACCGAAATGCTCCAGCGGAACATTATTCGGCCTTCAACTAGTCCGTGGTCTTCCCCGGTAGTGCTAGTGCAGAAAAAAGACGGATCGGTGCGATTTTGCGTCGATTATCGCGCATTGAACAAAATTACCCGGAAGGACGTTTACCCGATGCCACGGATTGATGACGCCCTAGATTGCTTACAAGGCGCCGAATATTTCTCAAGCCTTGATCTGCGCTCGGGGTACTGGCAGATCCCCATGCATGAGGACGATAAAGAGAAGACCGCGTTCGCCACCCCCGACGGACTCTATGAATTTAACGTCCTGCCATTTGGGCTTTGCAATGCCCCTGCAACATTTGAACGACTGATAGACACTGTCCTCCGCGGTCTCAAGTGGAAAACATGCTTTTGTTATCTCGACGACATCGTTATCTTTTCTTCAGGTTTCGCCGAGCACCTAAAGCGACTGGATGAAGTTCTCACCTGTCTTTCCAATGCGGGGCTTCAGCTCAACACTAAGAAGTGCCGCTTCGCTAGTCGAAGCATTAAAGTTTTGGGACACGTAGTAAGCAAGGATGGTATTAGGCCTGATCCTGAAAAAATTGCTGCTGTAATCAACTTTCCACGCCCGTTACAACAGAAGAATCTGCGCAGCTTCTTAGGTCTGGCCTCGTACTTCCGTCGCTTCGTCCGGAATTTTTCTGCTATTGCTTCTCCCCTCAACAAGATGATGAACTCCGGAACACCCTTTGAGTGGTCTGATGCATGTGAACAGGCCTTCCAAGAGTTGAAACAAGCACTTACTTCCGGTCCAGTACTCTGTCATTTTGACGAGTCCCGACCGGTTGTTCTGCATACTGACGCCAGTGGACATGGCATTGGTGCTGTGCTTTTGCAGGCTGATGACCAACACATGGAAAGGGTTGTTTCTTACGCCAGCCGCTCTCTCAGTCCCACTGAGAAGAATTACACAATTACCGAGCAGGAGTGCCTCGCTGTTGTTTGGGCGGTTCAGAAATTCCGCCCATATCGATACGGCCGTTCATTTACAGTGGTGACAGACCACCATGCTCTCTGCTGGTTGCAGTCGCAGAAAAACCTAACTGGACGCCTCGGACGCTGGATTATTCGACTGCAAGAATATGACTTTACAGTCGTTTACAAATCCGGAAAGAAGCACCTTGATGCAGATGCCCTCTCACGATGTCCGCTGGAGTCATCCGAAGCTCCAGATGCGACCACGTCGCGTGGCACGACACTTACCATCGCCCCTGTCAGCCACATAGCGCCTGACAACGTGTCTGACTTGGCAGCACTTCAACAATCCGATCCCTACTGCCGTGGAATAATTGACTACCTTACTGGAACCAAACGTCCTGTGAACAGCCGCTGCCGTCGTCAACTTCAACAATTTCGGCTTTTAGATGGAGTCCTTCACCATTCCAACCACCACCCCTCGGGCTACAGATGGGTTCCCGTTGCACCGCGCTCCCTCCGCCCTACGATACTGCAAGCCCTACATGATGATGCCACAGCTGGGCATCTAGGCTTTCATAAGACGTATGATCGCGTCCGGAGCCGCTTTTTTTGGCCTGGCCTTGCCACCTGTGTTGCCCGCTACATTGCGTCGTGCGGCTCATGCCAGCAGCGCAAATGCTCGACTTCCGCGCCTTCAGGACTCCTACAACCCCTTCCTTGCCCGTCGGTACCGTTCGACACCGTGGGAATTGACCTCTACGGTCCACTACCTCCAACGACTGCCGGATATCGCTGGGTCGTAACAGCCGTAGACCACCTCACAAGGTATGCGGAGACAGCTCCAGTTCGTTCTGGCTGTGCTACTGAGGTCGCCGATTTCTTTTTACGCTCGATCCTCTTGCGTCATGGCGCTCCTCGAGTACTCTTGAGCGATCGCGGCAGGACTTTTTTGTCCAACCTTCTCGAGGAAGTTCTCCGAGCCTCTCATACTGTGCACAAAACAACGTCCGCGTACCACCCGCAGACAAATGGGCTAACTGAGCGCTTCCACCGTACCTTGTCTGATATGATTTCGATGTACATTCGACCCGACCATTCAAATTGGGACACGATTCTCCCATATGTTACATTCGCATACAACAGCGCTGTTCAAAAGACCACTGGTTATTCGCCATTTTTCCTCGTTTTTGGCCGACACCCGTCTTTTATTCTGGATACCACCTTCTTTACTGCTCCCGTGTCTACATCAAGCCCCTTATCCGAGCAGTTTGTCTCACGCCTTGCCCATTGCCGTCGCCTTGCTCGCCTGCACACGGAAGCCTGCCAAAACGACCGGAAACTTCGATATGACGCAACGCATCGTGCTGTCCAGTTCCGCCCTGGTGACAAGGTACTCCTTTGGACGCCAATTCGCAAGCCAGGATTATGTGAGAAATTCCTTCATCGATTTCTTGGTCCCTACACCATCCTGGAAGAAACCTCCCCCGTCAATTATCGCATCGCGCCTTGTTCTCCTCCTTCGGACCGCCGCTACAGGGGCACAGAGATCGTGCATGTGTCCCGGCTGAAACCGTTCACACCTCGCACTCCATAAACTGCTCCCAGGCGGTCGCTTCCGCGACGAGGGGGAAAGTGTGAGAATCAATCTGTCCGTTGCGCTATTGCCCACTTCAAGGAGACATGGATAAGGGCCCTTGTACTGTCGTGGCCAATTCATCGTATACTTCGTCTGCTTCCCAGGACAATTATCATCATCATGCCATACCTCATCTATTCTTCATACCCATCCTCATCATCATTCCTGGGGCTGGAGTTCTGGGTTGCCGCTCAGAATAAACGCGCTGTCCACTGCCTCTGCGACGTGTCTTCTGGGTGACGGCTGCCCTTGACGTCTCCCTCAATATAATGGATTGTGGGATGTGGATTTGAAGGATATGATTAACAACCAGAAGTACACTATAAGCCTCTGCCGTAAAGATACTTGTATTACTGTTAAGAGTTCTAGTGACACTAAGGCCGGGCCCATGCGCCGCGCAGGACACCGAGGTGGAAGTTTTAGAGGCGTCCGTATAAAATTCAGAACATTGGTACTTCTGCTGCAAATACAAGAAGTGCTGCAGAATTGCACATGTGGGAGCTCGTTTTTTATCTACATGTGTGAATGATGTGTCGGATGAAACAGGGCGGAGGTGCCATGGTGCTATGAAATCTGTTACAGAACTTTGGATGGTATCTAAAAAGGAGACAGCAAGCTCTGACGCTTCCTCTCTAACTCTGTAAGAGAAGAGCGCAGAGGACGATGGTCGATTTAAAAGGAGTTCAGTCATGGAGGTATCATGAAAAACTGATTTAAAAGGATGGTGAGGCATGGATGAAATTTTAAAAGCATAAAGGAGGTCTGTGTATGCTCGCTGACGTTGTAGGTTCCATTTGTTGCACTCTACATACAGGCTTTCGACTGGACCAGTCCGAAAGGCGCCACACGACAAGCGGAGCCCTAGATGAAGCACAGGGTCCAGCATTCTGAGGGATGTTTTAGTGGCTGACCCATAGACAACGCTGCCATAGTCCAATTGTGAACCTGTCAAGCTGGTAAAAACACGCAACAGAAGTTGTTTGTCAGCACCAAAAGAGATGTGCAAGAGAACCTTCAGGATATTCATTGTTTTTTAACATTTATGTTTTAGTTGTTTTAGGTGTGGGATGAATGTGAGCTTTTCGTCAAAGATTATACCTAAAAACTTGTGTTCCTTTTTTACAGGAATCGAGACACCGTGGAGTTGAATGTCTGGATCCGGTCGGATGCCACGCCTCTTGGAAAACAAGACACAAGTGCACTTCCCTGGATTAAATTTAAAACCGTTGCTATCTGCCCAACCAGCTAGCTTGTTAACACCAAGCTGGACCTGGCGCTCACAGACAGACAAGTTACAGGATTTAAAGGAGAGCTGAACGTCGTCTACATAGATTGAACAGGAAATCGACGGTGGCAGCGCCTTTCTAAGGGAATTCATTTTCACAATAAAAAGGGTGCAACTTAATACTCCACCTTGCGGCACTCCATTTTCCTGCACATGAACCCTAGAGAGTGCAGTTCCAACTCGCACACGAAAGGTTCTTTGAGACAAGTAGCTGGCAAGTGTGTTCATCATGTTACCTGCCATGCCGAAGGACTTGAGGTCGCTTAGGATGCCATACCGCCACGCGGTATCGTACGCTTTTTCTAGGTCAAAGAATACTGTCATACAGTACTGCTTATGGAGGAAAGCATCTTTTATATACGCCTCTAATGCAACGAGTTGATCGTTGGTAGATCGCCCTGCCCTGAAGCCTGCCTGGCAGCTCTCGAGAAGACCATTGTACTCTAAGAAGTACACGAGTCTCCTGTTTATCATCTTCTCAAAGAGCTTACACAGGCAGCTTGTCAGGGCAATGGGACGATAACTTGTGGGAGAGGAAGGGTCCTTCCCCTCTTTCAGAAAGGCCCCTACGATGGCCTCCCTCCATGACCTTGGGAGGTGCCCCGAAAGAAATATTTTGTTGTAGAGGTGAAGGAGGGTTTCAAGTGTGTCTGTGTGCAGGTGTTGAATCATAGTGAATGTAATGTTGTCTGCGCCTTGAGCTGAAGGTTTACATGTACTAAGTGCGATCTTCAGCTCATGCAGTGAAAGGGGGGTGTTATAAGATGACGTCGACTTATTACTGTCTCGCAAGGACTTCTTCTCCCAGGATGTTTTGTGTTTTATGAAAGTGTTGGTGTAGTGCGCTGAACTGGTCACATGTTGAAAGTGTTGTCCGAGTGTGTTAGCCTGGTCATCCAGTGTGTCCCCTGTTGTACTAACCAGGGGCAGGCTGTTGTCCTTTTAGTTTACGTATTCGTGTCCATACTTTTCGCGTGTCTGTGTATGAGTTGATGGAAGTAAGGAAGGTGCGCCAACTTTCCCTTTTCGCCTCACGACGCACTCGCTTCTCAAAAGCCTTTGCCCGTTTAAAAGAAATGAGGTTATCTGACGTGGGGTACCGGCGAAGGACACCCCACGCCTTATTCTGGGCCTCTCGCGGCCGCCTACAGTCCTCATTCCACCACGGCCTCCTTTGGTTACGCGGAGCGCTGGAGGCGTGGGGAATGGACTTTTCGGCAGCGTCGAGGATGTGCGCCGTGACGAGTTGGGCTGCTTCCTCCACGTGTAGGTGTTTTATGGATGTGTGGTGTAGTTGAGATGTTTGTGTGAATGTGCTCCAGTTTGCTTTTGATTCATTAAACCTTTTATGGGAAGATGGACTGCATGGGCCTTTACCTATATATGTTAGGGAAGTGGGGAAGTGGTCACTACCATATGGGTCAGTGCCCACGCCCCACTCAAGACACGGAAAGAGAATTGCAGAACCAATAGCCAAGTCGAGATGTGAGTATGTATTATGTCCTAAGTTATGGTATGTAGGCTGCTTTTTGTTGAAAAGGCATGCTCCTGAAGATGTAAGAAATTTCTCTATCAGGCGACCTCGGGCATCCGTTCTGGAGGAGCCCCAAAGAGAGCTGTGTGCATTAAGGTCGCCTGTTACGATGTACGGTTCGGGCAGCTGGTCGACCAGCGCCTCGAAGTCAGCTCTCGAAAGTGCATAATCAGGACGAATGTAAATGGAGCATACCGTTATCAACCTATTAAAAATTATTGTGCGTATTGCTACAGCCTCAAGGACGGTGTTGAGAGCGATAGGGTGGCATGCTAGGGATTTCCGGGCTATTATGGCTACACCGCCCGAAGAGTGTGTGCAGCCACCCCTATCCTTTCTGAATACCATTTACCTATTTAAGAAATTTGCGTGATTGGGATTCAAATGCGTCTCCTGAAGACACATCACACTTGGCTGGTTCGAATGCAATATCTCATGGACATCATCAAGATTTTTAATGAGGCCTCTACAGTTCCATTGAGTAATAGTTTCTCTTCCCATTATGGAGATTTAGGAGCTACTGAAGTCTGTGTGTATGTGTAATCATGTGTCTTTCGGGGCTGTTACTCTAGGATTTGGCTTTCTGGGCCTTTCTGCTGCTGGGTTGGGCGTCGGAGGCCGCTCCTTGCGCTGCGTTGCAGGCAGGAACGGCCCGACATCCATCTCGTCGTCGGATGTCCGAGGGGTGCCCGACGGACCGGGCCCCCCGGACTTGGCCCCACTTCGGGAGCCCTTCGTTTGAGCCGCCACCGCCGAGGGCGTCGGGGACGCCAAAAGTGGCACGGGCGGTGCGGTGGCGGTGGGAGCAGATGCGGGGCCCGTGGTGTCCATCACCTCGGTACCCTCCAACGCACTGGAGGACGCGGAGGCGGAGGCGGGAGCGGCACCGGTCCCAACAGAAGTGGTTTGCACCACAACCGCTGCTGCCTCAGCAAGCAGCGTGGTTCCGGGTTGGGCTGCGTGAGGCAACCTAGCGGGGGGCGGAGGCGGGACCAGGTCGGACTCGCTGAACTGGGTCCCTGTGGACACCAGACGCCGCTCCGCCCCCCGGCGAGCCGCGTCAGCGTACCTCCCCAGGGGGAAAGAGGCGAACCTCTTTCGCGCCTCCGGGAAGGTGATGTTCTCAGTTACTTTGATGTTGATTATCTTTTTCTCCAGTTGGAACTTTTCACAGTTGCGGGAGTACGCTGCATGCGGCCCGCCGCAGTTCACACAAGACAGGGTATCGGATGGACAATTGTCGCTTGGATGATCATGCGCCGCGCATTTCGCACACGTCGTTCGGCCACGGCAAGAGTTTGTACCATGATAAAACGGATAAAACCTGCAACGGATAAAACCTGCATTTATGTGTTGTGGGAGTATTGCGCGGTCAAAAGTCAAGATAATGTGCTTGGTGGGAATCTCCTTGTCGTCTCTGCGGATAGTGATGCGTCTCACGGCAGTGACGCTCTGATCCTTCAAGCCGGGAAGGAGATCCGCATCCGTTTCGTTCAAGAGATCTGTCTCGGATATCACACCCTGCGAGCTGTTGAGGCTCCGATGGTGTGTGACCCTGATGTCGAGATCAGCCAGTCTAGTCTGGGCTAGAAGCTTTGCAGACTGCTGCTTGTCATTTATTTCGATTAGGAGTTCATCAGACCTTTGTTTTTTGCACTTATACGATTTTCCTATTATGGCTTCAAGATACTTGGCGATCAAGAAGACTGACTGAGGTGCAACAGGGTGGGTTGGATTGAGCGACTCCATCACAAGAAATCGAGAAAAATTATCTGGTTCAGGAAATGTCAAAGATGGCAATGGGGGAAACGATACTTCGGTGCGGCCCCTTTTAGCGGGCCGATCACGGTTGGGGGGGGGGGGGTTTAGACAATACCATAAAGCATAGTATAAAAGCAGGGAGGCGGGGGTACTGTCACCTTTGACCTTACCCTGGTAGTCAAAGAGGTCCCGGAGCTCCCTGCCTGGTAGACAGGCAGGGAGCCCATCGGCCGGCTCTTTACCAAGGCTCCGACGGCCACCGTTTACGGCTTCTACCCTTCACCTTTAAACACCTCGCCACGGTTGGACACGGCTTATGCTGGGAGCTCGGGGTACGCGGTGTCGCTGCTCACCGTCACCATGAATACTAAGGTGCCCCGTGCGGGGAATGGTATTATGTTCCCTACCCATATGGTATCTTGTTGCTGACCGGTGGGTTGACACAAGAAAGCGGTTTCGGTCCACTTCATACGGGAGAGGAACTTCGCACCCGCACACAGTGGCATTCCTCGTACAATCACTTTATTATACCAACAAACATCATCGTACCTTATTCTTATAAAGTTACGGGCTTAATATTTGACCGCAAAGTATTACGGTGCTAGCTGTGGGCAGGAGTTTTTTGGCTTGGTAAGTTACAGAAATAGATGACTAGGAAGACGCTCTAAGGGGCTTTTGAAATTAGCAGCACTTTAGTACCACACGTTAGGAATATTGGAGACACTTTTAAGATCACTGAATATGTCCCCAAAACGTGCTCATTGCCCGGCGTGTTGTCCAAAACCCTAGCTTTAACAGTGGGTCAGATCCGAGTGGCCCACTTGGCGATGACAGGCAGAATTTTATTCGCTGTCCTTGATGCATGAACGTAGGAGTTTGAAGAGCTAGAAAAATTGTAATTTTTTCGTTAAGAAAAAGAAATGTTGAAACTTTATTGTCCTTTGAGAAATTATTTGGGGCCTGCACTTTTTTTTAGTTCTCACAACCTAGTAGGAAGACTTGTGTCCAACAAAATCAATTTCAAGTTGCTACCCGAAAATATTAGCAAAAGCTTATCGCCGCATGAGAATATCGGATCGAGCTTGCTCCTTTCAATAAGCGCTGAGTTTTTTGTTTTTCTTGATGAACGAAAAAAGGAAAGAGAAACACAGGCGCAGTTGGTGTTTCTGTTCCGTTGCCAGTGGAGCAATTGGCGGGTAAAAGAGGACGTAGGGAAGAACAAAATGCTCCTAGAAAACGGGGGTGCCGGCAATGACGGAAAGGGACATTCATTCAGCCGGGGAAGAGAAATGGGAGGAAAGGTAACGAAAAACGCCGATTCCGCTCAATTGTTAAGAAGAAGTAAAGAATGAAGGCGAAGGCTAAATTGTGGGTCTTGGGGCCGTACTGGTTGTTTCTCCAGGCATCGTTCCAGTCCGGCAATGTTTCTTCTTCTCGGCACATTGCCTACCCCGGTACGAAAGGGTGATAAGAGAGAATGGAGGGTTCTCCAATTTCGACGGTTCCAGAACCTGTTTGGCAGCCTCATAAAAACGAAAAAACTCCATTTTGGTATCAGGGAGCATTAGGTTAATGGCGGAAGTATATCGGAAACAAAATGTACGAAGCACTTTCGCGTCTACTTGGAACGGAAAAAAAATGAAAAAAAAAGTTTTTTTCCGTTGTACTAAGTAGCAATTACTGTGAACAGTGTGATAGCCTGAAGGTCTGCACCCAATTTTTTCGGAGCTCTTGAATGGGATTTTTGTTTGCAACTTCTCTCATTCGTAAATTGTCCTCGTTATCGAGTGGCAGCGAAAAATTCGACGTTTGCTTTCAGATACTAACATTAAACTGTAAAAATTGAGCGTGACACATGCTCGATAATTAAGAGTCCGATAACACTGACGACCCCTCTCAATGCCAATTACAATCGAGTTCAAAGATGACGGTCCCGCTTCCCGTTCATTTGTTAAGCCTGGTAGCAAGCAAAACTGTCACATGGGCAAGCCTTTTTCTCTTTTACGATACCAATAACAGACCTGTGTTGTCTTCGTTATCGCCCTTACTAGTATAAAACGACAAATGTTCACATCAGTTCTCTTCAACGCCCTCCCCTCCTTTTTATTCTTTTTTGCTTCCTTCAAACTACAAGGGAAACCTTATCTCTCGCCATGGAGACTGGATCGTCGGATAGGGCGCACAACGTTCACAATGTAATTCATGGCAGTACCTTTTCCTTTGGTTTTGTTTAATAAGTTATACGTAAAAAAATAAACTAACAATTACGTTTAATACTCGCGCTTGCGCCACTGAGGCTACGCGTTAAGAAAACTATAGACTCCATAACTATTTTCTAAGAATAATAAAAACATCAATAACAATAATTCCAAATAAGAGTGTGGTGCGACGATGCTGCGACTTCGTTGTCATCGTAATGTTTTACAATGAGGCGATTCAGTGATAGCCTGACACTGGTAATGGTGTTATTGGAATGCAATGGGGCTTGGAAAATAAAATGAGGATGCGATTTCGAATAAATGATGGTTCGACAGTGTGGTAAGGATGTGATTATAATGGGACGAGTGGTAGTACCTGGCCATGTCCGGGTGTGTTAACAATGTTACGCGGTGCAGAGAGGTACAGCCACGATCAAAAGTTTACGGACCAGAAAAATGGCAATTTTAAGTTATATATCTTCATATACCAGCCAGACAAAATGTCGAATGCATGCGATAGGTCCTATAAGTACTGACCCAATTAAAACTACCGCATATAGTACTCCGGGCTGCCGTGCGGCAGAGAAATAACTCAAAATTGCTCATTTCATGGTCGGTAAACCTCTGCCCTTGGGTGTACATGAATGCGAAGTTTTCCTGGTCTCACGGATGCTGGTTTTGCAAGCAAACACGCTGCATAAATACAACTATACAATGATGATGATGATGATGATGATGATGAAACGAAAAAAAGCCCTTCCCGTGGTAGGAATCGAACATGGGCCCCTCGCGTTATAAAACCGACATCTATCCGATTGCGCCATCCTCGCATTTCGGGTAGCACAGCATTTCCTTTGGGCTCGTTCTGCGGAATTCGCAAAGTGCGGACTTCACAAAGTTGTTGCGGACTTGAGCCGTTTAAAATTCGGACTCTGGAAGCGTGGATTTCGGACCTTGATTCGACCTATTTTTCACAGAGAGAGCTTCGAGAGATCTTCTCTCTCCTGAGAAGGGGATTTGATTTTTTTAGAAACTATTTGCAAGCCCAGTGCAAAGCGACGACGAATCACGTAAATAGGAAATTTAAAACTTGTCCAACGCCATGGTGATATGTCCTTCAGTGCAAACGTTTTAAGAAATCCTGCAGGTTTGCTATGGTCCAAGCCTTTCGCGACTTAATGCAAGCTTCGGCAGTTTTTTAGTCAATCAATAAAATTCTTGGAGGTAAGAGCGCAGGTTTTTTCACGTAGAAAGTGCGGTGCATCTATGTAAGCAAATCTTCTGTTGTATGTGTGCCTGCTACAAACGCATTTTCTGCCTGAAAACGAGCAGGAAAAAATGAACCTCGGAATATTTCGTTCGCGCGGTTTTTTCTTGCCCTCCAGCCGACAATTGGGCATGGTAAAAATGACACAGTCGGTATGGACATCCCTGAATAATCGAATAACCCAGGGCGTCGCATTAACAATTAAAAAAAAGCTTGCGAGGAAATCCAGCTTGATAAAACAAGTCAATATTTCTTCAATGCGAGCACCAATGGCTCCATGGAACCAATCTCTGACTCAGGCGGAACTCTCAGAGCCTATAGGCCAAATGTTATCATTATTATTTGTAGTAGTAGTCGTAGTAGTAGTAGTAGTAGTAGTAGTAGTAGTAGTAGTAGTAGTAGTAGTAGTAGTAGTAGTAGTAGTAGTAGTAGTAGTATGGCATTAGGTATATTTTTTTTAATTGAATTTTCTTTTCTATAGCTTGTGCATGATACGTGACTAAGTACCAAATCAGGGCCATCTCCACTCACGTGAAACTGGGGAGTGCCCAAGCATGCAGGGTATAAGTGTATTCTTGGCGCCTTGGTGTTTTTGCCCACGAAAAAGGAGCCGTTAGGGCGTAGAGGTATACAGCTTTGCTGTAGGCCTCGTTGCTTGGAAGAGCAAAAAGCGTTCTGGCGCGAGGCGTTGGAAAACGAGTGTCCCAATGTGTGTCCTTTTATTACGCGTTACGTACTAGCGCTAAGCGCAGGAAAAAGAATGCCCCGGTGTATTAGTACCGTGATTACATGATAATACTACGACGACATGAGCCGACGACAACGCGAGACGCCCCTAAGGAGCTTGGCCCCTAAAATCATAGTAATAGACATAGTTGTAGTGTGGTAGTAGTAGTAGCACTACGAGCAGTAATAATGGCGGTAGTGCAGTAGATTACTCAGGTAAAATAACCCATCAAATCCCCACCTTGGAAGATAAAAACTTGTTAGAAGCCTTATTTCACTATAAGTGACAAGATTTAGACATAAGTAAAGCAGGTTGAGGCAACGTCCAATTTCCAAAACAGTATTATTATATTCTAGCACATTTTTCATGACTAAGGCTCACAGTAACTAAGAATAAAGTAAAAATTTCTCAACAAAACATTTTGCAAGGCTTCAGGCAGCGTTCGCAGCCACATCGCTGATAGTATGCAAATGCGCGTTCATTTTTTCAAGGTACAATTTAGTCGTTAAAAGGCACTGCTATAAAGTCTTTCCTTTTGTGTTACTGCTACTGGAATTCTTTTATAAAATAGCTTTATATTTGTTTTTTTTCTGGTCCTGACACCGGCTGCTGAGCAAATAAATACTGATCACTGTTGAGCGTCCATCAGCAAGATTTTGTTCCGTTTGGTCTTTATGTCGTTCTTAATCTATACTTTGTATCCGCAGCCGACGAAAAGATGATGGCTCCTCAATGGTATACTCTTGGTCTTGGTGAATTTTGCATCTATTCTCGGGTTGTTCCTTTCAGCACCCGAGCAGACACGCGCCTTTGTCGAAAAGGGAGGCTGAGATCGAATTCCGTTTCTTCCGCGAGAGATTCACTGGGGCTATTACACTGCTCTATGAAATCCCCAAAGGCATTCGTACTTCCACTCGGTGTTTCCTCGCCCGAAGTTCGGATAAGAACTGAGATCTTTTCGCTGCTCTCCTTTAGAAAACGCAAGAAAAAACGCAAAAAAACTACGATTGCTGTAGCGGAAACATCGGCTTCCACGCCGCAGATATCAACTAAGTCGAGCCACAGACAATATTATGCGACTGGACACAAAACCCTGCCGTACATGCGTGTTTTTTGTCTGGTGTAAACGGAAAGCCCTGTCTAGCAATCGTTGGCTACGGTACTGTGGCGTGCATCGATTGGCGCTATGAATGACTTCTTGTGCGACAGGAAGGAGTTTGCCTCGCCAGATAAAAAACAAAAATGTGTTCTCGCATTATGTGTCCACGCATAGACATCTAAACAAAATTAACTGAACGCTAAAGTGTATCGAAAAGATGTTTCCGTGACGAACCTTAATAAGAGAAATATCGAATCCTAGTTGTCTATACAGATGCAGCACCGTTGAAAGGATAGTCATTTCTTAACAAGAAGCGCGAGTCAAAATTAGGCATGCGAATTTTAATGGTACCTCAGAATGAAGAACAGCATTGCCAGTAAATAAAGAAAAATTAGTCATTCTTTCATCGGCGAAGTATATAGTAAGCTCTTGGCAATCGGTAGGCTATGGAGGTATTTTTTTTGGCGCAGTGTAACTATTAAAATCACTCCTTCACAGCCGTCCTTTGAACAATAACTTACATTTGTCTTCCGCCTAGAGCGATAATTCCGTTTTATTTATTTATTTCGCTGTTTCAACCACTACACACTTTTACGGGACACAAGCACAAGTGTTCGGCTGAATAAAAAAAAACAGCACAGCTCGCACTTAGAGCGAACAAAACGAATGGAGTCTGTGGCGTTATGAGTGGACTCCTCTTTTTATTGAACTTCACAGTTTTTCGTTATCTCGGCAACGAAAGGTGAAATCACGTCGCACATAATAAGACAACGAGTCCCAAAATTTACTACCCCATCCGGTATTTTGAGGCGCCTCACTAGGTTTGTGAAAGAAAGAAAAAACGTACTCATAGGCTAACCAAAAGTTTTATCCCCGTTTTGCTAACGAAAGACTAGAACAAAAACACAGACCGAAAAGCACGACGAGCCCAACGTTTCCCTTACGTGCACACTCGTTTGCGAAACCATGCTTAATGGGCGGAATTACCGATTTGCTCAGAATGCTAGACTGACCAAATGATATATTTATTTCTTTAAACAGCAACAGTCGTCACCTTGCACATAATATTTTCTGGTAGAGCTGATTGAGAACGCACAATGAAGGAAGCCAACACTGCTCCTGATGGGTGCGCATTTGATCCATTCTCTTCAAGAATTTATTTCCACAGCACAGCTGTTTAGCAATTCGTTGATTCCGGCGTTACACAAAACTCGGTATAACAGTATAGAGAAAAGAAATCATCGGCACCGGCAGAATTCGGACCTGTGTCCTCGTAGATTAACACAGTCACAGTTTTCTTACCCACTCTTCTACGGCCGTGATTTAGTACCCGGGCGTCAAATGGATTTCTCACTCGGCTGCGACTACGGCTGGCTTTCTTCAAAAAGGCAGTTATTCTAATTTTTTCGAAATGTTCAATTCCACCGCTATGCTTCAGTTATCACAAGCGCTTCGCTTTCGAGAGAATTTTGGCTGTCTGCCATCATTCGTTCGAATTATGGCTTACCATCGTCAATTCAGCAGTCAGGCTTGCCGTCACGCCAGCATCTGCCATCATTGCGCAGTGTGCCTGGCAAGTTTTCGCCAATACCTTTTCAAAAAGGTAGCTTTTGTCATTTTCTCGAAACGTTCAATGCCACTGCTATGTTTCATTTGTTACAAGAGCTTCGCTCTCGAATAAATTTTGGCTTGCTGCCATCATTCATTCAGGAAATGCCTTTCCATCACCATTTCAGCAGTCGAGCTTGCCGTCACGCCAACATATGTTTCGGAAACTATTGTGCTCGCTCCTGTTCTCCGTCTTTAGGGTCCAGCGGAGCTCCAAGGTATTCCACCTAAACATACAGATGGCATATACAACTGAGGAAGCAAAGTGTGAAAATGTTTCTCAGTAGAACACCATGGAAAAAAAAAATTCCTGCGGTTAGCTCAGCTAACCCTGCATGTGCAGAGCAAACATTTGGCTTAGCCAGTCTTCGATTCACCTCATTAACCTTTCATTTAGCTGTAACTACTAAACTATTTCAAAAATCCTGTGTTTTTTACGGTTGAGGTCCCGCTTGCGGCCTTTGTCGAGCCGAACTGCTCGCCGGGCGATATCCGCTGGGTGGTCAGACGCCCCTTGCAAACTGCGGCTGAAAGGTGGCTCAAAGCGCCCAGCGCCTACGCAATGCTTGAAGAAGACTGCCCGATATCCTTCTTCCTCACGGTCAAGCTCGCATGCACAGCGGCGAGTCACGTGGTCAAGCGCGATCCAGCTGGGGAAAGCGCATGCACCAAGCCGAGAGTGGCGTCGGCAGCGGCGAACGCGGCCGCCGGCGGAGTTCGGCCCGGTGAGCCATGTAATGCGTGGCCAAGGGTACGGCGCAAGATTTGCCGCATGTATATTAGATTTGCCGCAACTGCGAAGCAGCTTGACGAGAGTAGTAGCGCTGTGCTTCAAAACAACTATAAGGGATAGATAAAACGGGCCTCTAAAATGCAAATTCTCTTCGATGTCCGGGTCGCTGGCTGCAAGGGAAGTGTTTCGGAACGCGAATGGCGGCGGAGAGATAGGGATCGGCTGCTAGTTTTTCGGACCGCAATCGTGTTCCTTCTGGCACAGAGCTACATTGCAAGACACACCACTGATGGACCAACATAGCCCGGATGAATAAACAGTTCATAAACTGTAGGACCAGTGTATAACTCATTTGTTGCATTCCTGAAGTCGACCCATGCAGTTGTCTTCCTGTTGCTTCAAAAACAATGCTTTCAACTGTAGCCGAGCTCACTGCCATCTCTTTTTATGCGTACCATAAATTTGCAGAATTAAGGAGGTGAAAGTACAATAAAATATTGCAAATGCGGGATGAGTGGGCGTCTCGACATAGAATTTTTTATAAACATATCCATTATTAAATGCTGTTAAACAGAAACCGAAATCAAAATAAAGGTAACACAGATATATAATTATTATGGTTTTTTTAATTACGCTTTAACATAGCGGAAACGTGAACACAAGTGCCGCTGCAACTGGCTATAACGTGCAACTTGCACCTGGTGTTAATAAATGGTCTGGCGTGCGCAACGTCTTCCCTGGCCACTTCTGGATGGCGCTACTCGTCCACTCTTGGCGCGGCGGTACCACTTTTCCAAGAAGCGTGTGAGCTAGGCACGAGTGGTTGATTCGATGCACACATTAGCGGTGCCTCAAAAGGACATGTTGTTCTTCACAAAGCGTCAATACTGATCATAGATCTCATGAACGAAGTTTCTCTTGGTGTTCCGGAGCTGCTAAGGACGTGGGATTTCGGGAAAGCGCGACTAATTTGATCTCAACTTAACAAACTACTCGGTACGCGGTATCCTTGCATTCGGTTGCTTCTAAACCGCTATACGTCACTGCTCATTCGCGTGCTACCGGTTTATCGTCACGCAAACAGCGTCGCTGTTTGCGTCACGTTTGACTGGCATTTGGTAAGCGATTTCTCAGATATCAACGCATATTTCGGCTCCGAATCAACGCTTAGTGGATATGGGAACGTCAGACTTTCATTCATTCATTCATTCATTCATTCATTCATTCATTCATTCATTCATTCATTCATTCATTAATGTTTTAGTGCGTGTCCAATACACCATACAGGCTCTTACATTGGTACACAAGTCAGATAGTAAAGTGTGATAAAGTGAAAATTAAAAACATCACCAAGTTAATATAGCTACAAGCAAATGCCGATATCGCGAGCACAGATTTATCAGTGAAATAACCGTGCATGGAAGGCAGAACCGCAAGTCATGGCATTAGAACCAGATTTGTTAAGGTACGAGTAAAAACACTTTGAGGCATGAAGAAACAAATCAGTATCTGTTGACATACGATTGCACAGAATTTGCAGGCGTTCAGCAGGTGATTTGCTATGTGGCATACTGGGGGCATATAAAGTATAATGGCACGTGAATCGCTCAGGGACAAGTAGATTGACGTTGTGCAGTAAATCGGCAGCGTCAAAATGACCATTTAGTATCGTATAGAAAAACATGGCTTCACAATAACTTTGGCGAATTTCTAGGTCGGTGATTACTATTATAATAAAAAGAAAGTGGTATTCATAATAAACCTTACGTTCGAAATATCTGTCACAGACAATTCAAATCAGGCGCTTCTGGACTGATTCTATTAGGAGGGAATACATTTTTGGGAGCTGGTTCCAAACAACGGAACCAAATTCCAAACGCGATCTCACCAAAGAACAAAACAAGTGGATGACGGTATCCGGGCATTTGAAATTGCGTGTGAGGCGCGAAATTACACCCAGTAGTTTAAAACCGGTGTTACGAAGGGACGCAACATGCGGTTTGAAATTAATATAACTATCAATAAGTAGTCCTAAATCGCTGATAACGTTTACTCGAAAAATAGCTTCGCTGCCCACCGTGTAAAAAAACAACACTTGCGCCTTCTGTCTCGATAGAGTAATGATTTTGGTTTTAGACGTGTTTAGAGATAAACAATTTTTCATACACCACTGCGAAATGGCACAAATATCCTTCTGCAGGTTTACACAGTCCTCTGTTGACTGAATTTTTTTAAAACAGCTTCATATCATCCGCGACTAGAAGTACGTTTCCATAATTTACACAATTGACAACCTCATTTATAAAAACAAGAAACAACAGTGACCCCAATACCGACCCTTGTGGCACTCCGGAGGTCGGAACAAAGGGTATGGACAAAATATCATGAACACGGACATAATTTTGGCGCGTAGATAAACAACTGAGCATCCATATACAGAGCGCGGGACAGAAGCCATAGCATTTTAGCTTTTGTATGAGTAATTCATGATGGACTCTGTCGAATGCCTTTCATAGATCAAAGTAAATGCAGTCCACCTGACCTCTATATGAGACCACAGGGGACACGTGGGTCAGGAAGGAACAGAGATTAGTTTCAGCAGATCGCACTCTCACAAAGCCGTGCGGTTGAGTTGTTAACAGCTTGGACAGATGAGCAGATAAGCTCCTGCACACAATTCTTTCAAAAACCTTCGAGAAGCCACAAAGCAAAGAATTCGGGTGATAATTGGACGTGTTACAAGTATCACCTGTTTTAAAAAATGGGGCGAATATGCCTTTTTTCTAAAGTTTTGGGAAGACACCAGTGTTGAGCGAAAGATTAAAAATATAGGCCAATGCAGGGGTGATAAGCGAGCAACATCCTTTGATGATGAACAAGGGGATTTCATCAGCTCCCGCAGACCGTTTAGGTCTGAGCTTGTTTATCGCCGCTATGACGTCAGAGACGGTAATAGTGAAAAGGGAGCAGGTATCAGTACTGGCGTTTTGATACGTATCTCCTGCACGCTAATCAGGGCAACCTCGTGCGCTAAGTGGCAAATAACATTCGCTAAAAAGGGAGGAAAATGTGTCCGCAACTTCCTTCGGTGAGGACAGATGACGGGTTCCAGAATCAGTGCGCACGCGCAAAGAGATGTCGTGCGAAGATTGGCGCGTGTGGTCGTGCACATATTTCCAAAAAGACTTTGGATCGGAGCGCAAGCTATGCTCCGCTCGTCTTTCGTTCATAGCTTTATCACGTTGCGTTAGCTTTTTTACCAGAGAACGAAACGCCCTGAACTTTGCGTACCAAACAGTCAACCCAGTTTTCTTGAAACGACGGTGAAACATTTCCTTCTTGCGCAATGCTGTTTTTAATTCTTTAGAGAACCATGTGGGAAAATGGCCGGAAATAAATTGCCTTTTCGGGATGTGCTGATCAATTGCCTCCTTAATAAGCGTGGAGAGTTCGGTCGCTGCTTTGTCTGCATCGCTTGTAGCATAAACTTCAGACCAAGTGTACGACTCAACGTGTTTGTAGAGATTAAAATAATTGCCTTTTGTGTAACAATAGACAAGCTTGGAGGCTAGTACACGTTGATAAAAGTTGCGTTAAAGGTGGCCACGAAAGGCGGGTGGAAGGAATCAATGTTGACAAGACATTCCGTTACAGCTTCCAAACTCCCGATACAAAAATGTGATAGCATAATGTCAAGGGTGTTACCAGCCACATTTTTTAAATTATTGTATTGAATCAAGCCACTAAAATTGATAAAAGTCAAGAACCAAGAGGCCTTGCTGGCCATCACACGATCACAGTCATCTGTAGTACCAAGCAACCAGTCAACCTTGGGAACGTTGAAATCACCATAGAGTTGCACATGATGCTTACTGAAGCCAACTTTATCAGATAGTGTGCTAAAATGTGTAACAAAAGATGAGCTGTTGAATTTGGGGGGAAAATAATAATTACCTATCAGGTAACTGAACTGGTTAGCCTGGATCTCGACCCAAACACACTCATCATAGGTTTCAAGATCATGCCTACGTGTAGCCTTTACCGCGCCTCAGACGGCTATAAGGACAGCTTAGTTACGATCACGACGAAACACTGTAGAGCGATCTGTAAAATATAGGGAGTCGGATAGGTCTTGGCATAGCCATGTCTCTTTTAGGCAAACTATGTCAAAGCAGGAAGCTACAACATTCAATGGCCTTAGTACGTAGGCCTCTGACGATTTGATAATAGACCGATGTGACTGATCTAGTGTCCATGACTGGCGTTTTAGGCTTCCACAACACGGGACTCATCAAGTATACCGAAGAATTCGTGGAATATAGAGCCCTCTGGCCAAACATCGGGGGAGTTCAAAGCGGCAAATGCCTCGTCATCACCAGAAAGGTGAAACGAAGTGCAAGAGTCATACTTCGTACGCAGCTTCACGCACTCGACTATTGTCACCCAGGACAGGTTTTAACAATTCTTTAACGTCTTCAGTCTACGTTCTGGGATCAAGCCTAGAGAGAAAGAGGGCTTTGGAAATGGTTTTTTATGGTAAAGCCTTTACCTTGGACAACTTAGAAGTTCCAGATGACGCCGATGCTCGACTTCGGTACTTCACCACCTTGAAAGCGCCTTCCGTAATGTCCGTCGGCGAAGTGCCACCACCACAACCACTGGCAACAACACTCCTTGCACAACCGTTAGCACCGTCGACGACGACATCCGGGCGATCACTTTCGACGCCGGAGTTCTTTGATGATGGTGCCTCACGGTGCTTGTTGACGCTATGTTGGCTTATTCGATTCGAAGCACTAGCGCTGTCTCTGGTGGAGGGGTGTGTGCACGATGCAGTCATCCTACCAGCCGCAACTATTTTCGATAAGGGGCGTGAAGCCAGTGGAGGCAAAGGTGGAAAGTTACCGCGAAGTTGCAGCAGCTCCGAGCGCAGGTGGCTGTTTTCAGCTTTCAAGCATTTAACTTCAGTTTCCAACAAATAAAGCCTGTTTAGGATAGTCGAGAGCTCACTGATGTGGTCGAGGGTACTTAGCTTTCCAATTTCAGCCAAGTTGCTTGTTGGGTGCACTTCCGATGAATCAAATTCGGTCCCTTTGTCCGCTGAAGGTGATACGGACGAACGCCTTTAGCACGGTGAACACTTGTAAGTACGAGCTTTGGCCGGACTCCATGAAGAAATTATATTCTTCCGGGCGAACGTTTATACATTTGCAGTGAAAGCATCGTTCGCAACTCATACACGGCAAGAATTGCTGCTTGGCGTAAAAGCGAGCGGCACAAGAGCCACACCCATCCTTCGGCGAAGCGTTCCTTGAAGCCGTGTTATCTTCCGCTGTAGCCATCGGTTCTTTAGCCATGATTGCAAGCGAGCGCGTGAGCATGCGTCCGCTCTCATTCAGTGCGCAACCAACCAACCAACCTTCTTTTTGCCTTTAGTGGCGCTTTAAGGGAAACACTTCGTGTGGAATATACTGTTGGGCTAGTTGGTGCATATCGCTTCAAATAAAGGAGTGCTACCTTTAGAAATTTTTGTTGAGTTTCATTCGAAATTTTGTTGAATTGACTCAACAAATATTGTTGAGTTTCCAAATAATTTCTGTTTTAATGAAGTTGGGTAATTGTTAAGTTTTTCAGAAGAAGTGGCCACCATGGTTTCATTGATTTTTGGTTGAATTTATTGCGTCAAATTCCCGTTGAGTTCCTGTGGAGATTCAACTTATTTCAAATTCATATTCTGTCGAGGTTTTTACGAGTGGTCACTGTGCTTTTGTTGATTTTATATTGTGTGCCAGTTGAGATTCAACTGAATGTCGTATTGATATTTTGTTGTGGTTTTTACGAAGGCTGCTGTATTTTTGTTGATGTTCAGTTGAAAGATTTTTGTGCTCAGTTCTGTTGGGGGGAAAACACTTGTTTATTGAAAACGCCTACCGTTCGTAGACTGTGCTATCAATAGTTAAACACCAGAGCTTAATTGCAGGTTGATTATCCTTGTTCTAAGAGATCTTGTAGCAGCACAAAAAATGAAAACAATAGTCACGAGACAAACCGAAGCGGCTCTTTGGAGCTATAGGCAGTTCGAATTTACAGTCACACATTTATAAAACGCACCAGTTCCTGAAATGAAACAACGTAAGCACTGCGTCATGAACACACAACAAAAGCATTTTGCAAGCCGAACACATATTCCCATGGAAATTTCAATTGTAGAGCTGTTGTCCTGCAGTGTCGAGGTACCTGAATCCTTAAGCACTTGTGCATCACACTTGTCTGCACAAACAATTTGAATTTAATATTTGACGCAGCACAGCAGGCTTCTGATTGTTCATGTATCCATTACGCATAAGCAGCATTGCTACAGGCACGTCCCCTGTCCCTCTTCGTCCCAAAAGTGCCAAGTGGCCCCATAAAAAGAGGCATCACAGGCATGTAGCTATCCACAAATACTGTAGAAAAAATTGAAGTAGCTACTTGATAATTATGCCTGTATCCAGACCCACACAAAAGGTTTTAAAAAATGACCCAATCTGTGAGGTTGGTGTGCAATTAGGCGATAATTGAGAGCTGTGCACCCGGGTGTACTGTTAATGTGCAACGTTGCAAGGGTTCTTGTTGATCATTCCATGAAACCACGACAGAACAACAAACACGACTCCGTGTGTAGACCCTCGGACAGCTGCGAGATGAAATTGTGACCATAAAAACAATCCGACGCTCGGATTTATGGCGTACGCTTTTGTATGGCTGACCGTGTTTAATCACTGTTTTTTAAAACAAAATGAGTGGCAGGTCATCTACATCAACGCATAACTGAGTCTCTTTTTGGTATCTTGTTTTATCTTGGCGGGCAAATTTAGGTGGGATTAGATTTAAACGCCTTTGTCTATGATCTGTTGGTAAGAAGGGAAATAGAGATAGCCCGCCCAAAAAAACAAGTGTGTCTTTTTGCGTGTCGATTCTTTCCGGTAAATATCGAGAATAGCTTTAAACAGACTGCTGAATCATGCGTGACCACGCTACCAAATTCTAATGTTACGAGGTGAACGCAAAAAAATACAATATATTTAGAATATTTATAATTATGAATAATACCAGAGGGAGAGCATACAGACCAGTAGCTGAAAGCGTTCGTCATCCTCTTCTAAATTAAACTTAATGAGATCATAGCCGTAGCTGCCCTCATCTTCTTCCCTTCTCAAAACCTCCCCAAACCTTCTCATGACAGCATTATCTGCAAAGCGCCCTGTATGACGATGAATATGCTTCAGCGGTTACTAGGCATTCCTTCAACCGGAAAGCACGTCTCTTGTTTTTGGTTGCGGTCGTGTACCACTTATTGCAGGCCCTCAGGGCATATATTTGCAATTATAAGTAATGGTCGCTTCACTCTAGTGAGCTCTCATTGAGGCGTACATTATAAATTTTTGGCAAGTTGGTAATTTTTAACGCTCCTTACGCGAGGCCTGTGCTCCTTTCGTGGCTATCGCGCTGTTCCTGTTCCAGTTGCAATTTCAGACCCAGTTTATTATTGGTAAAAATATACAAGGTTGCAGAGTCCCACATCATTAATTCAGATACTCACATGCTTCGCGAGTCTCGATCCTGAAAGGATACGAGGATGCAACTTGGCAACATTTTAAAGCAAAACGTTCTTGGTCTCACTTATGGCGGTGTCGTAACAAAACCGCATGGCAGGAAAGCCAACTTTACACTATTTAAGGGCATATAGTGATGAACATGATGATGATGATGATGATATAACACGAAAAATACTCTTTCTGTGGTCGGAATCGAATCTTGGCCCTCGCGTTATGACGCTGACGTGTATCCGAAGACACCACCATAGCATTCGTGTCGCTAAACGTTTCGTTTGGGTTTGTTGCGCTGAGTCATAGGCAATAAAATCAAGTCATTTAAGACGTGCCGACACTTCATCCAAACAACGACACACACTACACCTCTAGCGCATTATCTTTTCGAAGTTCCACCCCCTCCCCCCCACATAACGACGACGACGGTCTAATGACGACGATTGGGGAGACGCTCAGCCTTCTCGTGAGGGATTCGTTTGCTGTCGTCTGAGTTTGGACTTCGACTCGCAGGCATATTGCACTTCGATTGCTGAATTTGGAACTGTGACTTGCAGGCGGTCTTCACTTTGACCATTGACGATTTTATTACAGTGGCATTTACTTAAGCACTTCGTTCTTTGATTTTCGCAAGCAAGAAAACTTCGCTTTTCAATCGTCGTAGTGTTTAAACTGAGGGGTGTTAAACTAGTTTTTGGTCAAACCTTATCTACTACAAGGGTCATTCTAGTTCAGTTTGTACAGGCTGACCTAAAGGCTTCTTCTTCCGGTTGAGATACTGAAGAAGAGTTTGCCGTTCACGCATGGGACAACATTATAGAGACCGTGTTTTACAAAGTGCATAATTCAAACCGTACAGAAAAGATGCCGCGAAGAAGATAAGAACAGAGTAAAGAAGAAAATGATATTGTTAAGAAATAGACAAAACGCTGGACACCATAAAACTACAGGCTGCCAACAACCTAGGAAACTTAATGACTGCCCAAGTAGTATCGTCCAGTAAGCCAAACGCTGCCTCCACAGCAGCAACCCTTGGTTAAGGCGATTCGCCAGCTCGGTCACCTTTGGCTTTGTCAGCAGATGTTATTTGCGGCTGATTCTGTAGTTCCATGTGTCCGCACCCGGCGTGTGGGGGAGTAAATCTCCTTGTTGTTCCTTCATGAAGTCTTCTGCGTCAGTTTATTTAGGCGAGATCCTTTATTACTTCGTGAGGTTGTCTGATTTTATTTTTTGTATACTGGGTTCTGTTTTTCTCCGTCAAAACATCGCTAAGCCAGTGTTTCTGGTCTCAGCATCAGCGGCCGCGTAAAATAAGTGTTGAACAGACCATGAAGACAAAACACAGCATGTTTCAATATCAAATAACTAGCCCTAAGCAACTCACTCAGCCACGAAATACCAATTTTTAATGCTAAAAAAACGAAGACGTGTAAAAAAATGTGAATATTTGGCGCTGCGTGACATGAGCACAGGGGCGGTATTCTCGAGTTTTGTCCCTTTTGCGTCCCTTTCAAAAGTGTCCTTTTGGCAAGTCCTGATTGGCTAAAAGCAAACAATCGGAAGTGACGTAACGCAGGCGCGGCAAACCTACTGCCAACGCTCACTGCTTAACCGGAAGTACGTCACGAGGAAGGGGCGCAAAAGGGACGTTTTCAAAAGGGACAGTTACGAGAATACCGCCCCTGATACGATACAAGGAACACTTTAAAAAGTTGTCAGTGTGTTTAATCCACGTTTATATTGAAGTGACACGATCAAACGGGACTAGGTCTTCACTCCAATTTCACAGTCATGTTCCTTGGAGGTTGCCTTGGGTCGGCGGATCGCAGAATCACGAAACAAGATCATGTGACGCGCATTCCAACTATGAAGAGACTTCGTCATAGAGACATCGCCAAAAAGTAGGCAAGGAGTGTCGTCACTAATTCATCTGCTTTCTTCAATATCCAGGATATTGTTTTGAAGTTGCGCGTAAATTGTTATCAGTGGTTATACGAGACAATGAAGTCTTATACAATGGAACCAAAACTTGTATTTGTCTTCATAACTCCTTATCAAGGGACACTAAGCCTGAATGAAAATTATGTTTTAACTAAAGAGTGTATGGTTATTGGGCTTTTGGTCAACGAGCAACGATGCGTTATTTGCCGAGAAATAAGCAAAAAAAAAAGCTGGCATGAGTAAAGTCACAAAACATGCTATGTACGCCTGTTATATACCGACAGGCGATGGAGATCTTTGCAGTAATACAAAATTAAAGCTGCTTTGGATAATTAAAACGCGAAACTGCTTCGCTTATGTCGGAATGGCGGAATCGGATGGACGTCGTCTTCATAACTCGGTAGACGGAGGTGCAGCATCCACCATGCGTGTCCGCCAGTTAAAAGAGACCATAATTGACTCATCAGGTGCGTTCGGGCAGAACAGTTGCCAGCACATCCGGCCCGGCTAAGACCGCCTTATCCAGCAAAAGAACCACCCCTACGACCACATCTCCCATGAAAAGCTTGTTTTCTTGAGGCGCTTTATGTGCCTTCGCTTATGATTACCACAGTTTTATGAAACCCGCTGTGTACAGTCGGCTTTTTCGCAGTGCTTTTTCACAGACATGGAAGGCTTCGCTCTAAAAACGAATTCGATTCGACCACCTTTAGTGCTCCATGTTTTAGCGCTGCCTACCGACGAAAAAGTACTTTTTGGTGGAAATTTGCCATGCCACGACCAGCATGACTTCAGCACATCGGCGCCAAGAAAATATTTTCAAAGGCTCTTCTTTGGGCCTTTAGGTGCAGCGAAAATAGGCCGACAACGGAGGATCCAGAACTTGCCAACTATATGGGCCCTGTTCATCTTTTCAAAGCACAAAAAATAGGGATATATAAATAAGCCACCCAAGAGGCTGAGTTCCATCAGCGTCAAATTCTTTCGGAGAAGGCGTGGTACAGAAAGTTTCACCCGAGCGAAAGATTACTGCAAAGGCTTCAGACGAAGCCGAAGACGCTGACACGTGCCTCACGCCGACACAGCGACTGAGCCGCATTCTTGCATTGACCCGCGCTTTTCCTTTTTCATCGTCACGATTGTAGACGCCTCCAACTTTCCCCGCGCAGAAAGTTATCTCACAAGTTTAGTCCGTCTGTCTCTCGGCTTCAAAGGCACTCCTTTGAGAAGTTCCGTCAAAAAGTAGGTCTCCGTTTTTTCTTGCTAGCGTTGCAGTTACTACCGTTGCATTCAAGCGCATTTTTGTGGGCGTTGAAAGGTGGGACAGAAAACTAGAGATTTCACAGGACGAATGCTGGTCTGTATCTGTGCACTTATGGGATGTGAAGTGCTACAGCAGAAAGACCGGTGATGCGTACGGCATGTACAGCTTTATCCTTCAACCTAAAAAAAGAAAACAAAGCATCTAAGATCCTGCAAAGTAAACTTTGAATGCGGGAATCAGCCGAAATGTATTACTTCCTGAAAGCAACAAACTGTTCCCATTGAACGTAACTTTTGCCTCCTCGACGGTCTAAAACGGACTTACCGACTTAGAAGACTAATCAGGAGTTCCTGCATAGGCTCGAAAGCATCTGAATGAACCTTCAAGTTCTCGCGTGAGAAGACCGCCTTCATAGAAATTAACTGAATGACGTTGAAAGCTACTTAGGGATAGGAAGAAAAGCGAGCAAGCGCCGACTCTTTTTAGGCCTTTCCAAACTTGTAAATCTCCAGCATGCAGCGGAACCAGCTGATTTAAAAACTTGCATCTTCTGTCGTGTAGCGAATATAGGTGCAGGTTCAGTGTCATACAAAAAGTTATACGACGTGCTTCAAAGTATTACGACGACGACTTTAAGGCAAAAGACTTACGTGTTATCTTTCGTGGCGACCTTCGGCGCCGAAAGCGTTTTGAGGTGACAAAATCTAATAAAAAACTGGTGTGCGAGGCGCAAGCCAGCAACTAGGCAGGAAAGGAAAACAAAATTTAATAAAAACAGTGTTGGATGACGGTTGGAGTAGGTGAGAAAGGGCGGCGGCGGCAACGCCAACATTGGACGATGCGCCGCGTCGCCGGGGAATACGAGCCGAGGGAAACCACAGGTGGGTGGCGTTAACGTTGGAGTAGCTGTTTGAGAAAGGGCGGCGGGGAACACAAGTCGGTGACGGGGGTGCCGCAAAGTGAATGCAAAGTTCCACAGCATATCAACCAAAGTCCAACACATTCTCAAGAAGTTCTACCCATCTTCCCTAATTTGCCCAGGGGGCGGGTCAAGGGGTGACGTGCCGCAAAGTCATAACACAAAGTTGGCCGAATGCGACGGAATATCCAACACATTCTCAGAAAACTCTGGGATATAACAGCGAGCTTGTTACTCCCCCGCGTAATTACCGCAGGCGCGAGCGCGCGCTGGGATATAGTTACTCCCATGAGCACTCGCTAACGAGGAGCGCCCAGCGTCGTCCAGGGTTTGCGCGTGTGCTCGCAAAAAATACCAAGAGAAAACAGTCCCCGTGTGTCTGTGTGCCTATACCTCCAAGGAAGGGAGCACAAGACAGCTCGCGTACTACAGACGCCCACTCCGCGAAGCCGGTAGCAGTCCTCCTGCGTTCCACTGTGAGAGGTAGTGAATGCGTGAGAAAACGATCCCGGCCCGTCATGCATGAGGAAGACAGCGAGATAGATGGATATCACGATGAAAACTACTACCACAGCGAAAAGCGACGACGTACCGCCGCAAAAAGCGACGACGGCACATGTAAATAAACAATTTCAAAGCTTGCAATGCGTGGTGGTGTGTCTTCCAGTCAAGAAAGAAATCCTCCGGCTTTGTTTTTGTACACTTTTGTTCGAGCCTGGCGCCTTGCGCGACTTCGCCAATTTTTTATCGTGTCTTTCATTCTTTGATTTCACCTTTTTTTAAGCTTCGCCTTTATTTGCTTGTCTTTATTTCGTCTTCGACTTTTTTTCCCTTTCATTGTTATTACCTGGCGGCACGACAAATGAGACGAATAAGCATGACAGTCGTGAAGCATTTTATTTACATACATGGCTGGCGATCTGTGCCACACAGTGGCAATACATCGGTGTATGTGGCCATGATAGCTCGAGGGCTGCGTGCCGTCCACTGCCGTCCACTGCATCATTGTCGTCTGGTGGGTAGCCCTGGCGCCAGGCCCTGAGTGCACAAATATCATCTAACAATATCTTGATTAGACTCAAGTTGGTTAATTTTTATAGCCAAAATTGACGGCAGTGATTTCTACAAATTACTTGGAGTGTTGGAGTGCAATTAAAGAGATCCCAGGGTGCTCTAATTCCGGTTATTTATCGCGACCCACAGCAACTTCCAAGAAAGGCGGCACCAATGAAGTCAAAATCGTGTTACACGCGGAAACCCGTCATGGAGCCACGTGACCACCAAAAACGGTATACAAAACTGCGAATTACTCTGGCGTCTCTGAAGAGAAAGGCGTACATTCATCAAAACTTCTAAACTTTGGGTGCTTTCTTGCTCCATTCACCCAAATTTCTTGACCGTGATCCCACCGGGTCGGAATTTTCAAGTTAATGTTCTTAATTAAATCCACAAAGTATAACCCGCGCCCGGAAGTTTTAATATTTAACACAATCCAGTGTCTTCTACCGTGAACTATACTGGCAGAGGTTGAAGCAGTTTAGCGTGGTTTCCTGGAGAGCATGCTGCGCAAGCGCGGCACGCGCGGCCGTCCATTTGATGATCATGCGAGGGGTGGCCTGCTGCGGAACCGATGGCTCGTGCGTCGCAGCAACACCGGTGTGCGCCTATGGAACCAGCTAAGCTCTGGGGCGATTCGTGACGCTGCGCCGGAGCCGCTTGATAAATATACATGTGTCACATAATGCGTATACCGCGTGTATGTCACTGAAACAGCAGTAAGTATGATAATCAAGCTAATCTAGACACCCAGGAAAGCTAAGAATAACCAAGCTGAACCTTAACTCACGCTACGTACATCCTGGCGTAGCCGAGCTAAGCCACGGCTAATTTTTGTGTCATGTGTGTGAAATTGCGTGAAGAGTACGGTAAGAGGAGCAAAGCCGTTAGGTGGTAGCAACATTCTTGTGCTTTGCTTCATTCTGCAAAAATTACTGCATTCGGAAAAGTTAAAAACTAAAATTTTGCCCGAGTAAACCAAGAACGTCAGCAATAGCATGTGCGAGGTATTCCATCAAGCAAGCACATATCGTGTTGTTTATGCTTACTTTTATATGCGTACAGGCCACACACAGGGAACTCTCGCATATTGGGATAACGCAGGCTTCATTTTTGTAAAGGTTAAGCGGGTGGTAGATCTTAAATATTAAAAATATCTTAAGGAAACTCTTCTTAGGAATCCTTCGATACTGTTTAAGCGATCTGGCCATATGTGTGTCGCCCTGACGCCAAGTCCCCTGGGCGTTTTAACGTGGCTCATTTACTGCCGTAAGAGTTCACTGCAGTACACAAATACAATGCGAGAAAGTGAATTATAAAAAGACCAAGACATAAATATTAGGCTTCATTGCTGTATAGTCGCCAGCCGGCGAGGCTGTGCAACGTGGCAGAAAAACTATCAAAAACATCGTCCAAAAGATTCCGGTCTACATTTGTTACAAGCTCTTCGTGCTAACCAAGAAATCGTAACAAATATATCGCAGCAGTTTATAGAACAACTTGAAACATGTCCAGCAGCAAAACTTCAAAACAACACTTGCTGAGAGAAGGTCGTCGGAGCACTCACCGACTTTAAGTTGCACATCACAGTTTTTCATTCGCATCTTCATCAAAGTTCTCAGGTATTCCCGATTTTTTCAGTTTCTCGAATAGTTCAGTTTGTCCTCCCAAGTTTTACCTTGCGTTAAATTTCCGGTATCGAGATACAATCGGCCGCGTTTCCGGAGATCTCATACAAAGCCGCGAACAGCAACGGCTTGCAATTTCTCAGAGGTTTTGTAGGTCATAAGGATAACAAAAAAAACGAATGCCGTTTAACGGAAAGAGCTACTAATAACCTGATAAAATGCCATTCGAGACAAAACCTGCATACCTTTGCATTTCTCAAATGCCTAGGCTGCATTCCGGCCGCAATATACCTCTCCGCCTGCACGGCTAATCTGCATTCGCGTCGTTTCCAAGACATCTCCATTGCTACTACAAGCCCGCCCAAGGCACGAAGGGAATTGAAAGCATACGAACAATACAAACGAAAGAGGCTACACAGACGCACGCAGAATGGAAGCCAACGTAGCATGAAGAACTGCCATTTCAGACATTCCCAAATGTCTCCTTTCTGCCGCAGCTCCGCAAGCCCAGCGGGCATGCTAGCAAGCCATCTGAACTTCGCTGGCGTGGCTGACTCCCGTCGGCAGCAAAAATTCCCCCAGGGAAATTTCCAGGATTCGGGACACAAAGTGTCAGATGAGGAGAAGCCTGAAACCATTGCCCGTCGGGCTTACAAGGAGGAAAGGAGCGTAGGAAGTCGCGTATTTGCTTTTATCTCATTGAATTTGGTTCCCACCGTATGTCAGGTTCTGTACGACAGCGGCGCAGTGTTTTCTCTTATGACTAGCAAGCGTAGGCAGTCGAACGTTTTGTTAGCATCATTTCTCGAAGATAGGGCTGTTTGCTCAATTGTTGCTTAGCAAGAGAATGCGTTGTAACGGTCCCGGATGAGGATTCATGCCGTATTCCTTCTTTCAGCTACGCATCCTCACACTGGTCTTTCGAGGTTGGCTGTTTACTCTGGCGGTTACGGATACAAGTTCGTTTGCGCAAACAAACCACGCAAAACCGAGGCTGCGACGGTAGCGTCTTTGAACAAAACAAAAGAGGTTCCATACTATAGAAACCTGTATGCAGACGGTCTCGGGTAACTTCTAAACAAAAAAACACTTCTGAAATATGGCGAACAAACTTACAAAAAAACTGTTTGATACTTTGGTCACACGCCTAAGATATTTTAGACTTTCTCCTAATAACGGAAGCTTATAATTATTCATCGCTTGCAACTTATGGCTCATTCTCAAATGCAGGGGATGTGATATTCTCTGCTTACCAAATGAAGTGCAAGAGGTAGCCTGAAGAAGACACAGCAAAGCGATGGTGAACGGGGAGGACAAGGCGTAAACATTATTTAGGCGAGCCTTTCGTGCTGATGCCTGGGCAGCCGCCTGGTGGGGGTTTCCTCTTTTCCGGGACACCCTGACCTGCGCTGGCCACCCGGCCCCTCTACACCGGGCTATCCTTGGAGGACAGGTAGGAGCTGGTCAGCCGATATACCCACTGCTCGTATGTAGGTTTGGGATTAGGAGTAAGGGGCGGGGTTTGTTGACACCCCCATACGAGACGGTATACGGTGCCAAGGTGGGGGCAGTATTTACAAAATGTGGGGTAGATGGTGGGGTACATTGCATGGAATAGGGTATTGTGTGGTGAAGTGAAAAAACACGAACATTACCATGCTGCCATATATTCCTGTTTCATCAGCTTTTAAGGGGTTCTTTTTTCTGACAGGAACATTTGATTTACACATTTATATGCAGCTCTCATGTGCGTAACACACACGTTACTTTATGTTAACCGCAGCGGCGCCAACAACACGTAATTTTTAGAGAACATCTCATCCATCCTTAAAATCACCTGAAAAGAGTGTGTGGCTTCTTCCAGCTCGCATTCAGCATATATATGACCCCTTCATGCGGGATCTGTGTCAGATCACCCGCGTATTCGGGAACTAACTTTTTCAATCTTTATTAGCAATCCAAAGCCACATACTAAATCCTTTCAAAATGGTGGAGCTGTGCGTAATACTTGTCTTGAATGTGCAAATATAAATGCAATCCCAGAATCTACCAATGAAGAGGTTAGTCTTCGAACACATCTCTGTTGATCGTTCTATTTACGTACTTTGTTTCCAATGTTGTACGTATGAAAAACGCACCTCGAGAAAAAACGGCACTAGCGTAACTCAGTTTTTTTAACAGTAACGCTCATAAAAGTGGATTGGCAGCCGTGCTATGCCTGTATTTAAATGAGAATTTCAGCCTGGCCTGTTCAGTGCATGTGCCCCCTAGTGCATTTTCGTTGATGTTGGATTGTCTCCAATGAATTGTGCATTGTATTGCATAGCGATGTATGTGCATGCATAATTTTTTGTTTTGCCCACCCTGCTTGGACCATTCATTTGGTGTGCAGTATTATGCAAACAAGTACATCAAATACGTAAATATGAGGCAAGGATTGCGCATTTTTTAAGAACAAAATAAATACATATTACGCACCTAATAATACCGTGTCGCGTCGACGAACACCAGCGTAAAACGCTCTCACGTTTAAAAATGCATGGCATTCCACAAATCTTCATCACGAGGGGGCTTTTCTGCTGTCATTTCGCATGCAAGAAAAAGACTTGCTTTGTTAACGCTGGTGAAAAGCACTCAGGTCAAAACCAACCGGCCCAACTTTCAGCCTGAATAAGGGCAACGAATTCTTTTAACGTTCGTTTTATTTTACTTTATTTTCACCATAAATTGACGTAGCGTATCGATAATTCGTTCCATTTGTTACGTTCAGCTCCTATAACAGTCATTCACTACAAAGGGTTCGACATTCCCGTTGTTAGTCTCCGCATCTGTTTTAACGAATTTTTCTGTATCAATATGAGATCTTCGCGTGCCGTCACCGACAGATCCTTTGTTTCGCCGACATTCACGTATTTTAAAATGCTAAACAGTACATCGTGCGATACCCGGTCGAAAGTTTTCTTCAGATCGAGTTGCACCATTGCCACACGACCCGAGAAAGCATCATAGCACTCCAAGACACTTCTACCTACATGAACATTAGTACTTATTGTGCGATGCTTAATACCACAAGTTTGATGTGGACCTACCAGACACTGAATTACGGTTTGCAACCTTCGTGCTAGGACTTTCATGTAAATTTTATAGTCGACGTTAGTCAGACTAATTGGCCTAAAAGACGTTGCCAACGCTCAGCTCATCAATTGCTCTTTCTAGTTAACCCACACTAATTCGTGCTTCAATTATGTAACATACGTCTTTAACTTGGGCATGAGTGGTAAAAATTCCTTAGCGAAACCTTCATCCTCTAGAATATGTGGGCCCACCAGTTCTGTGTAATACTCTACGAATGCGCCTTCAATCGTTTTCTTGTTGGCTGTAAGGATATTACGGGACGTTATTTCCTTTATTATGTTCCTCTGCGCATAGCGCTTTTCGTCTGATAGCACACGCTTTGTGGGCATTTCTCCCATCCACATTTTATCTGCGCGTGCTCTGACGATGGCTCCCCTGTAGCGTTCAGCATCGATTGCTTCTAGCCTGTTTTTCGTATCTCTTATCTCTTGTTTGAATTACCCGGGGTTTAGGCTTTCTTTTAGCAGAAGGGTGCTCAACTGTTGGTGTAGGTCTCTCTCATTCTTTCTTCGTTGTTTGTTTAGAATCGTGCTGCTTTCTATTGCGCTAATCTTGACTTTCTCTTTAAAAAGTTCTCATCTGGCCCCCCAGCTCATTCGTATATCAGTGTACATACTAGTAAAAAGTTCGTTAACTTTGTTTGGGAAAGGTTCACCTGTAAGAATGCGACTGTTCAATTTCCACAACTTCCAGTTCCAGTTAGGTGCGTTATGCTTCGTTCCAAGGCTGCAGGCCACTAAGCAATGGTCGCTGTAAGCCAAAGCCTCGACAGTGAAATTGGCACACAAAGGCGCTAGTTCGCTTGAAATATACACGCGGTCTAGTCTAGCGTGGCTACTCCCTTGATAGTGGGTAAACCACACTGGACCTTTGGGCGTGAAAAGAGCCACGTCTTCAAGATAATTTTGTTCAATTATATCCATCAAACACTGAGTACCCCTATCTCTAATGCGCTCTTTTGTTGTTCTGTCTCCTTGCATGCACACACAGTTGAAGTCACCAAGCAAAATTATAGCCCTTTCGCAATCAAGGTGTTTACCAATGCTTTGAAAAAACGCTTCCCTTTCACTTTGTCGGTTAGGTGCATAAATCTATATCACTCTGCATTCGGTGTTGGAAAAAGAAATCGCAAATCACAAAGCGGCCACAGGGATCCGCTACGACACTTTGCTCAATAATGCCCAGTGATCACCCAATAAAAAAAGCGCACCCAGCCGATGTCCACACAGCATGCGAAACGCACACATTGAAATGTGCTTTGAAAGGATGCACCATGCGGTCTGTCACTTCCTGGCTTTGTACTTTGGTTTCCTGTACTGCAATTATATCTAACTCCCTGTCCGCAAACAGCCTGCTAAGCTGACATTGCTTCCTTCTCGTTGTCAATCCTCGGACATTTACTGTGGCAACATTAATTGCAGTATCCAGGCTTACAGCCATTTGAGAAAAAAATCAGACCGCATGCCACTTACCTCGGTGATTTGACGGATACATGGATGCGTCAGTGTTGGCGTAAATCACTGTGGCAAGAAGAACAGACACAAATTTTTCACGAGGGTGGCTTTGGGGGCCTCTTCTCGCCGACGTGAATGTTCGGCTTTGGGTCGAGGGGTTTTCTCCTTACTGCCAGTATCATTAAAGACTATTCTCTCTCTCTCTCTCCTTACTGCCGGTCCCGTTGACGCGTTTTCCTCTTGGTTCGTCACATCACCATCCGCAGCCCATTGTTCCCATGGATGCTTAGACGCAAGCTCGTTCACCACACCACCTTTCCCACGCGTGAAGGCGCCCTCGGCATCCATGGAGCCGTGGCTCGGGTAGCCATCGTCTGCACTTGGAAGTGGGGTGTCTTCAGGCAGCACCTCCGGCGCCTGTGTGGCTCCAGGTTCTTCCTTGTCCGCCGTCGCCTCGGTGGCAGTACCTTTGGCGGCGTCTCCTTTTCCTGCTGACGCGTCGCATGGGGTCGAGGTACGCTCGAGAGCCCGGCTTCCGTCGACCTCCTCCGGTTCCGCCTCGTCCATTATGAGTTCAGATCGCTCTTCATTCGTACCGGGTGCGGTGGCCGCCGCGTACGTTTTCACGCAGTTGGCGCCGTCATGTCCAAAGCGGCGGCAGACATTGCACTTGGGAACTCGGCACTCCCTCCGAATGTGCCCAGTTTGGTGACAGCGAAGGCATAGCGGAGGCCTTCCTGGCACAGCGATGAGAGCTAGCTCGCCCCCGACACGCAGCCATACGCAGCTGATGCGGAAATCGTCCCGAGCCACGCCCCCTTTCAGACGAAGCACTACGGTGCGTGTCATGGTGCTGAAGTTCGTGCAGCTATTAACACGCCACTTTTCCTTCGTCACTTCAACAACACTGCCGTATGGCGCGAACGCTTCCTTTTTCTGGTCGTCCGCAGCATTGTGCAGGAACCAGTGAAATTTGACGCGGACGTCTTGGTGGCACGGGTCAATTAACAAGCACTTGTGGTCCTTGACGGTGACTTCTTTCTTCGAAAGCAATTTCTTCTTCCCGTAGACACTCTTAAAGGTAACTGCCCAGATATGATTCAGTTGGTATGTGCCAAGAGCAGTTACGTCGGCAATCATACCGTCATGCATTAACGCGTCACGGAAGTCTTCCACGCGGTAAGGCTGTGCCCTTACGTCGCCATGCAAAACGAGTGTTCAAAACAACAGACCCGGTTGGCAGAGGGGGCAGAACAACAGAGTATTTCTGGGCTTCGTTGTCGCTCCTGTTACCACGGCCAGACTTGGCCGCAAACGCCGCTCCGACGGAGCTCATGATTCCGCGTTGCTCCAATTCGATTGCTCCAATTCGACGCAGTCAAAACGCAGTCCAAACTCAGACGACAACCAAAGAATCCGTCAGTAGTAGATGGAGGGGTGCATGGACTTGTTCAATGTCTCTTGCGTTTTTTCCGCTCAAGAAAATGTCTTTCATGGCGGGAATGGAATTGAAGGGGTTACAAATGCTGGATCTTTCAAGCAAAACCAGGTTGTATTTCGTATACATGGTCCCTTTAACAGCGTCTTAGTTAAAACAGTTGCATTATGGCAGAGTTGTGCTATCAGCCAGACCCCCACCTTTTAGGTGGTCGGACATTGCCAACACAAAATGTAGCATTGTTTTCAGAGTGGTGGACGCCATGCCAATGAAGGCAGGATAGAAGATGAAACGTTCAACTAAAAGCTGCAGAGAATAGTCCCACCGGCATCCCGCATACCTCTGCCATTCCGCCCAGTTTCAGACAGTCCCCCAGTCTCCAAGCGAATTTCTGCGAGATTGGCTACTATCCCCCACGCGCCGTTTCTGCGAAGCCAGTTTGTCATTTCGCTTCGTCTATATGAAAAGTTCAAAAAGGAACGAAACCGGGAGCCGAAATGATGGGCGAAACGCAAAAAAAAGCGACAAGATAAACTTAACAATGCAAAATGTTCTTAAATGCGTCCCCATTCCCACAGCGTTGGGGGACGCATGCAGAAGCGAAACTGTCTCGGGAATGCTCGACGAACGTCTAGCGACAAGAACGGTAATCTCTCTGGGGAAATTCTTCGCATTCACTGCGCAGCCTGTCAAATTGGGAGTGCGCTGTGTAGGAAAAGGACAGCCTCAACCAATTCCAGCTACGCTTTAGCATGGACCCTCCCGGGCATTCTCTGTTCCTGCACTTACTTTCTTTTTGATGCTGTGGAAATTCTAGCTACGTATGTTAAGCTGCACTGTACGAAGACAGCGTATCTTAAAGGCGTCTAACGGAACCAGCCAATTTGCATTTTTCCTCATGTTTTTGCCGCTGCATTTGTAGACGACCCGTAAATCCCAGTACGTTTAGGTCCTTTGAGCGCCCCATACACTCAACAATGTAAAAGTGACTCCTTTTTGGGTAAAAGAAAGACGTTCATAAGTACCCTTCAGCACTGCCTTTTATTTGTTAATATTGGCACAGTAGCAATTGCAATCAAGGGAAACGCATAGCGTGGCTTCATTGCATTAAACGAAAACATTCAATTAGTGTAGCCCACAGCATAACTGCATAGGAAGTTTTAATTTTTATCTTTTCTAAACCGGCCGCTACGTGAGTATCTACTGACTTATTATGAAAGTGAAAAAAAGCTTTGGTTGGTTGTTAAGATAAGTAAAACAGTGATGAAAGAAAAACTGAAAGCACTTGGTCGTTACCTTTGTACGTACGTAACCTGTTGAGGTTAATTGAACTGAAACACTACCGAAAGACACATGCGGTTGTTCCACTTACTATTACTATTGGCAGAGTTTGAACGTCGGGGCTCTTTAAGCTTGAGTACCGGCCATGACGAACGTTAACAGAAAACTTGCCTTCAGCACGTGCAAGATAAAAGCGAGCGCGAAAAGGACCGAGCTACGCTGGTGCTGTTCCATGCAGAACAAGAATAAAAAGAGAGAGAAAAAGACGTACGCTAGAAAACTCCGCTCGGTGAAGTGTAGAGGGGAAGGCTAAGCGAGGCGGAGGGAAGAAATAGCTGCGCCACGTTTGTTGAGGACGAAGGAGTAGCAAGTAACGAATGACGTATGATGAGTGCCAGGGGTGCAGGGGCTGGGGTGTAGCTATGCTGTTTCATCAGTCTTCGCGACATTAAGTCTGTGATGCTGGCCCATTTTTTAGGGGCGAAGCTCCTAAAGCCACGGGTCTGTCCATCCCTTGTGTCTCGTGGTACGTGACCGCCGCATGCTTTCGGAGATGTCGCAAAGTGGGCCGCGTTGCAACGCGCAAAGAGCCGGCTGCAACCGGCAGCGCAAACTCGGCACCGGGAGCGCGAGCTTGTCTGTGTTCGCCAACGGAGGCGCGAGCGCACGTGCACTGCGAGGGGGGAGATCACGCAAGAGATCACGCCACGAACGCAGGCAGGTCGTTCTCGGAGATCGAACGAGACGCAAGGACCTTTGCTCGTTTCCATCTCGTCTTGTTCGGGCACAAGTTCGCCCTAAATAAAAGTTCTTTCTTTACCGTTGTGTCCCATCCTACGTGACACATTGTGGTGGAGGTGCGGGGTAGTCCTCGATGGCGCGGGGTCTTTCACGAGGTCTGGGGCCTGGGAGCATTGACTCCGAAAATAAAGTTGATTTGTACAATGTACGCACACAGTCTTACCGTCTTTCTTAATGATGTAATGGGCGAACTTTAACGGGAGAGTTACGGTTACCGATGATCTCCCCCTCTCGAGCTTCGCCCCACTTATCATCATTCATTCCGTGGATATGGCGTGATTTTTTTGTGTCACCCATCAATCTGATAGTAAGTTGATTCTGTTAAGTCAACGGCACCAAACACCAAATTTTAAACCCCTCCATAAAACCCCCCGCCTATTTAACACCACGCAAACAGACCACCGCGAACGTGTCAATATATTTTGCTTTAATATTGCCTAAGATGTTACATGCAAATGTGAAACGTTTTCGCAGTACAGTCACATAAACTCAAGCAGAGCCCATCCTCGATAAGTAACTGCATGGCTAAAGCTGAAACTGCTTTTTTTTTTAATTGTAGCAATTATACACAGTGCAACCACGGCTACATAAACGGACAAGTTTTATAACTGGGAAAACACGGGAATGCGTGTTCAAATCAGAAAAAAAAGGCTACCCTTCTTATTCTTTTTCAAATGCTGGATATTTAAGTTTCAACAAGCCGTTGGGACAGCGAGATTCGTGCAATTGGTGCAAAAAGAAACACGCCTACAAGTGGTGACGAAATACTTTATGCAGGTAAAAAGTGAGTTCTATTTAATGAAACACGTGCGTGGGATCAGAACCCCATTTCTCTGTTTCTCTTCTATTGTTTCAGGCTTGTACAGACAGTTTTTTCGCTTGAGTCTAATCTCCAGCAACATCCTCCTGAGTGCGCTGTGTAGGGCTTAATAAAGTAATAGATGTCTGTGTGCCTCATCTCGATTTTGTTTCACCGTTATACTGACAGGCTAATTTAGAGCAGAGCACAAGAGAAGAGCAAGAATGGAAATCATAAATTATTCGGTACAGCAGCTAAGATGTGATGTTCACCGGAGCAGAAATGAATAAAACATGCGTGCTCTCCAGCTCCTAATTACGGGTGGAAGAATAATTACTTTCCCAGACCTAAACCGCCGTTTTCTGCGTTTCTGGCTCTACTTTTGAAGTTGCAAAAATGGCGGCTCCTTAAATCTATCAAGTGGCAGCGGCGCATTGTGTGGGGCCTTCATTTATCACTTTTGAAGAAAACATTGTATAGTAACGGCTAAAGCACGGTTGGAACGTCAAGCCCGTCCCTTTTGCCGATCTTGTTCCGCTCGTGCCCAGGGCTTGCTGCAGGGTGCCGTCCACCGGAGGAGGAGTAGCAGAAGGAGGAAAAACTTTATTATGAGCCTGGTGATGTGGGAGTGGCTCCCCAGTCCAGGAGACCATGGGACGACCTTGCTGTCTGAGCACTGGACACCAGGAGCTGCTGTGCATCCAAGCCGGCGCTGGTCGGCAGGTTCTCTCACAGCTCAGGGAGGGGAAGGGAAGTAGGTAAGGTGGGAAGGCTGGGTTGTGTGCGCTCCCAAAGATCATGTGGATGAGGGTACATGGGTTAGGGCAGAATTTACATGTGGCAAGGGTTTTGGGTGGGGTACAACATCCGATGTAGCTAAGTGGGGTGAGGAAAGGTGTTTGTTTGAAGTGTCCGGAGTATTACTTCTGTTTTAGTAAGCTGCAGGTGAGGAGGAGGAAAATGTTGTGTTGATGTGCCGTAATGTTGGGTGGTGGGCACGAGGTCGGCAGCGGGTTGTCCACGTGTCTACGACATGGCCTTGAAAGTGCCGCTTTTAATATTACGTGTGCTTCTCCCGGCCGGGAAGGGGCGCGGCGGGTTGATAAGCTTTTCTTCGCGTCTTATTGTGTGCGGTGCACTTAAGAGGCCCGGCTTTGTTCCATGGCTCCTCCGGGGTCGCGGTATCTAGCCACCGTAGTCACGTGGTGTCACGCACCCCAGATAAGGCTTCGAAAGCGTCACCGCTTAAGCCCGCTCGGGAACGAACCTGGTTCCCTCACGTAACAAAGCCGATGTCAATCCTATTGCGCCACGGAAAAACCATTTCTCATGTACAAAGAGTTCGGGGTGATCTTTTCGCTGTGTCGTTTTCAAGGAGACTACCATTGCTTGGTCCCAAATAACACAGGAATATAAAATAAGGAGAAAATATGAATTTTCCTGTTGATTACCCCAAATTATAGAAAACACAATCCAGTTTTCTCTTATAATTTCTTTCAGAAACTGCAGAGGCCCTCTGTTGTGTACTTCGGTATCATCCCCAGGCTGGGTACCGAAACTAGTCAAGAGAGGGCGCCACAGCCCCTCTGGCGAATCCCCACACCGCACTTGACATCCTTCAAATTGAGTGGAACTGCTTTTTCTTGTTTTATTTCTCAGGCGCTATGAACTCGAGCGCAGCATGTAGTACGTTTTTCCTCATATTCCGCTCCAATGCGCTCTCCTCACTTCTGGTATTGATTAACTTCCAACCTTGGAGGTTTCAGACACATCAAGGCAGCCTGAGGGGCTGGTTGGTCCTTTTACATGATGAAATAAAATGCGCTACCTAAGGATGGCCCGAACACAAGGAAGAATGCACACAGCCCTGCGCTGCTTGTGGTCTTTCTTCTGTTACTGGCGTCCTTTGGCATTTTATAACTTCGGACTTGGTCTCGCCGATTTCACAGACTGACCCATACGCTTAAGCGTAAGAACTTTTAGGAACCTAAGACTAAGCTGAAGATTAAAATAATGTTGTTTTTCTTTTTTATTTGACTCCAAATTTATTTGTCTTTATCGAGAGTTATTGAGGTTCAGAAGCTTGGATCTTTCAGCACATAGCATGAATTTCTTGCTATAACCACAAAAACTGATGAAGCGTCTTTATACAGAATAAGCCTCGGTGACTGATAGTATATTACCACACTTCTCTGCATGGCGTTATCAATTCTCGAGAAAATATTTTTTAGTATGTAGCACGTATTGCATTAAAAATAAGTGTGCCTTTCCAAAAACGTTCAGAACAATAAGAAATATATCGGTTACGTCAAAATTCTAGTCATGACCGTGAAATAAGCACTAGCATATCTAATTCCTAAACACCATTTTCACTAGAAAGGTGGTAACCTTGTGACATCTTGGGCTTCACCTATAAAACTTTTGTTCTCACGTTTTGCCCTGGGTTTAGTTTTCTAATATAGCTATTTTCCTTACTTGACTAGTGACATTATTCCAGCGTAACGACAAAACATAATTTGGTGAACACGAACAGGCAATACGCGCAATGAAGTTGAAACGATGGTTCTACCCCGAGAGAAGCAACGAAGGAGCTTCGGCTTCCTAGCGTCACACCTATGACTACGCTCCTGCGTGAATTGCTTAATACAGTAATGACAGATTGTGCATTCAGCGATATCGAAGTTCATCGTCGCGCTCAGCGTGCTAGCTTTGACTCCTCAGTACTGCCTAAACTAACTAAAATATTTGCACAGCTTTAACCCGTCTAAACTAAGCAGTGTTTCAAGAAAGTTTGTCGTTGCCTGAAATTTCGCAGCCTGCCGTCTTACTATATCTACTCGATGATTGGCATCAACACTCCGCTTGAGCTGAAGGGCAACCCACGGGTAGCACGGCTGGCACGCCATGAGCTGCGAGAGCGCCGGCGAAGCAGCCGCTAAACCCTTGCCTAGTCACGTGGTTCACTTGCGCTAAAGAGTAGGCACAAGCGAACCCAGCCGGCGCTGAGCGATCAAGCGCAGGCGAAGTAGCCGTTTTACATTTGTTGAATCACGTGGTACCGCGGCGGCGAGGCTGCGAGCAAGCGATGCGATCAGAACAAAAGGCCCAGCTTCCGCTGGAGGCTGAAGGTCACTTGCGATGCCATTAATTACCTTGAAAGATGTAGCGTAGCAGAGCTGCCGTTCTAGAGGCATATATCCAAGACGACCCAGCTGCAGTAGCTTTTGCGCCCACCTCTTCACATTACATTATTGAAACAACCTTTTGTGTTGATTGGAAAGCTCGCCGAAACTACGGCCGCAAACCTTACAATTCGATTCAGAATACGGAAGACGCTGCTTACGGCGAAAAAGTCGCAAGGTTTATGGCATTCCTAAGTTGACTTGGAGGCAAAAGCTTGAGTGGCGATGCATTAAAGACATGCACGTGCATAGGCTCCCCACAAAACGCGCCGCTGTTTTGACATATTGGAGCATTTGCACACGTGCACACCCTCTAACATCTCCATTTTCAAGTCCACCGCCGATATCACCTTCTTATTTTCTGCAGTGATTTTTTTACTGGTGATCCTTACGTGACGTTCATATAAATTTCGTTTAAGCTGATTTATTTTAATTTATTGACATAGCTTAAGTGATTACCTTGATTGGTAATTTCGTATTCGCCTGAATTCGTTGACCTAATTAGCCATGCTTGCACCCTAAATTCGAGTTAGCTCACTCGAGGCGTCCACAAGCTCCACGTGCATTTTATGAGCGAGGTAATTCATAGCGTGAGGCTTTCCTTAGCGGACCCTTCAGTTTACTTTACGATAAGTGTGGAGGACAATGACGACCAAGTCGACTGAAAGACGAGGAATACAAGTATTCCCCCTTAATAAAATCTGGTTGTCTAATGCTGCAATGCTACTTTGCGAAGGTCGTAACCCGGACAAATTACCCGTAAGAAAAGGAAGTCCATTCGACAAGACGGAAAAGCTACTCCGCACTTCAGTACTGAGAAGCGAAAACTCAGGCCTAACTTTTTGCGGCCTTCGTCCATTCCGTATACTCTCGCCAAACCTGCGCTCCCTCTATCCAGACAGCTCGGATGCGGATTCGGATCATTTGTTTATGCAGCTGCGGCTGCCCGAACTGACTCTTTGCGACTATGCTCGCTTGAACACGCAATGAAGGGTAACAGCCACCTTTCTGAGTCCTTCCATAACTGGCCCCTTCCGTTTTATTTATTTCTGTCGTCGTCGTTTTTGCGGTGTGCTAGGTTTACGCTCGCTTTTTATTTTTTTAAGGCCCTATCTAACGTAGTCAGTACTTTTTTTCGGTAACTCGCCCCCTTCTTTCCGGCAAACAGCAACCTTACTTGTGTTGTTGCTGAGTCCTGCTTTTTACGAGTTCTGGAAAGAAACAAAAAGGGGGAAGTAACTACAAACCCGGGTAAGCCTCTTTCTGTCCTCCTACGACCAGCGCTCCCATTATAATCAGTCCGTCAACTGCTCCGTTTAAAGTTTGCTATTTTGTCTTCTGCCCTTCTTGGTACTTCAGCCGCGTAAAGGTCTGATCTATTAGTAGGAATGTTTCATGAAGCATGAACTTTACCTCGCCAATTCCATTTTTGCTAAATCGTGAAGACTTAGTTACTGCGGGCCGGAGGCCGCGGGTTCGTTTCCGCCCACTTGGATAAATGCTAGAAGCAACTCATTTACTGCAACGAACATGGAGCAATGGGAGACCGCTTTGGCTAGCCCCGACCCGGGAAGTGCAACTTTCGGCTTGTCCGGATGGCCGTGGCCACCTCTAGAATCCAAGGACTTCTGGCTGACGACTAAGGAATAGGAAGAGGGTAAGAAGACGAGTAGAAGACACGGCCTTCTTGTTCGTCCCTTTCCTTTTTAATCCCATCAAGGGCACAATCAACGTTTTTAAACCACCAAGCCTATCTTGACAGGCATTAGAGCAACGCGTTGGGATTTTCGGCTTCATGCCATCTCGTTCGCCATGTTTTGTATTTCACGCTGCCGCTGGCTTCCCTGCAAAAGATCATTAATGGGCTTGCAGTATGATAAAATAAATTAAATATATAATTAAACGTTTACCCTTTTTGCTGTGTAGCGTGAGAAATGTGTCGGTATAAAAAAGTCGTAAAAAGTGACAGAATCAGGGATAGTTCAAGTTAGTAGTTTATAAGAGAAGTAAAACGTTGTGCCAGCATGACCCCAAACCTAAACCTTGAAATTTGTTTCGCAATGCATGACCACGGGTCATGCATCTGTCAAAATAGGCTGTTTATTTAAAACGTCTATACGCTGTCCCCTTGAAAAATGGTTGCGATGAGATCAGAGGCTCTAGTGGAATTTTGGTGGGTACTTTAGCTGTCGGTTATAGAAGCAAAGCAATTCTTTCATTACTGTTTTGAGAAATGTGCGCCCGGGAAAGCTCTATTTTATAAATACGTCATTGGGCATCACCACTTGCGGGGCCATTTTTCAGATTCTGCCGCGTGGGGGCTCGTTTCGAAGGTTTATTCGTATGTTTTTTCTGCTGCCCAAGAGTTGGAACTTGGCCCAAAAAGTTCCTCAGTTAGAGTGCCGCATTTAGGTCACGCTTTAGCTCCTCGTGTAAGGAAAGGCTTCTGAGTTGCACTGCTTGGGGACGCCAAGTACATCTACCATATTCGTTTACGTTAGGTATACCCACAGCGCCATGACGGTTTACTCTTGTGCCGTAGTCATTTTTCCGCAAGGATTCATTGTATGGTTGCGTCTTGTTTGTGGCGGGAAAATTTGTCGTTCACTGGGTGACGATCATTTGCGTGCCTTTCTTTCCATATGTCTTCTCTGGGTGCCTCTTCGAACGATGGGGTAAACTTCCTTTACTCTCTATAGCTGCCCTCGAAATATAAAATTTTAGGCACACTTCCCTCGGATGCCACTCATCAAGCCAAAAAGGGCATGCAAGATATAACCAAAACCTTGAAAAGAAAACACAGCGTATCGCATCACACTCGAAAACTAAGCGTGCATATAAAGAAGGCTATGCTGTCTCATTTAATAGAAGTAACTTTCCTGGCTAAAACCGAAGAATTGAAAAACGTGCGCTTCACGGTATTATTAGTAAATCATCGGGTATCCAATTAATTAACCGACCACTCAGCTCAAAGGTAGGCAATTGCAGTGTTTACGGCACTTATCTGCACAGCCCTAACGGTAATAGACGTGCAGTGTTTTTTCTTCGCCAAGAACTGCTCTATTTCCGAATAAAGTAGTCTAAATTACCGCGTTCGCCTTTTTTAATTAATGAACCACAATTCATGGTCGCTTTATGCGTCGAGAACGTGGCTGAGCGCTGTGAGAAAATGTGACAAGCAACGATCAAAAAATAAATATCGAAAAAACGGTCGGAGCCAACCGCCAGTACGACTGGTAAACATGGCCGCGCGTCCATGATTTACAGAGATACGACGCAGTTTATATGCAACGACGGTCGCACAGAAGTGGCTTCGTCTCTTGCAGTGCTAAGTTTTGTTTCAGAGAACTTGCCTATCGTCGTTGTAACTTTTTATGTCATGGCGTATGATATAGCCCACATAAAAAGCGAGGTCGTAAAAAAACTTTCGTTCTTTATCCATCAGCCAGTTTGGAAGCGACTGCGTGGCTTTGATAGCCACGTTTCGTTATAACATCATGTTGCTAACGTAAGGTTCAAAACACATCTAAAGTAGCAGGAGCGACTCGTTAAAACGGGATATTTTAATGGGAACATTTTTACATTACAGTTTTTCCCGTGCGTGCTTCATTGGACGCTTGCGAGGGCGTGAATGGCTTCATGCAGATATAAACTATTTAAAGTGATCCAAGCAAACGCTCCCCCATCACCACAAAACCTTGTCGACATGGCCATCCAAATGTTTGACGCCACTCATGGCGAATTCTTTTTAATGCTTTTTGTTTAGAAGTAGTGCTTCGTTGGAGGATACGTCTTCCCCTCTTCCAATTTATCTCCATGCTTTCTTGACAAAAACGGCATTCGATAAAAAATGAACAGTCTACTGCTATAAAACAGCTCTATCAGGGTCCTTCAATGGTTTGAGGGACTCCAGTTCCATCCATAATCAAACCGCTTTTTATTTCAGACTAATGTTTATGCTACAGGGCAACTTTCAGTTGACGGTTGAACGCTGACTTGGAAGTGCACCTAATTTATTTGGAATAGGACATTCGATAAACAGTTGGTTCGAAGGACTTGCGAAGGCCTTTGAAATGGCCCTGTAGCAAAGGTATTAAAAAACAGTAAAAAACTTTGCCCAAAAGGAAATAAAAGCCAGTAAATGAGCTAGGCAAGTAAAAGCATACAAGCTGAACCTAGGTAATATTTTGTCACTGCTGCTACCAAATGCAACAACGGCACTTTGGTTAGAACTTTTGGCCGTGGAGTTTCCTATTCTAATGTCGTTAATTTTGAATTCGCCTGCTTACTAACCCTCTCGTTCACTTTGCTGTAGCAAGCCACTTACGACATTCTTTGCCGCGTCGCTCCCGTAGGATTAACTGGAATCCTGTTGTCCGGCCACTCCTGGGCGAGGCCGAGCTTAATGACAGTGTCGCCACTCTGAGACTCCGGTGGGCTTAGCGAACATATAACTTCGTGTTTGCTTCTCCTTAGGGCATCAACCCAACTTCCGAAACGGTTACTAACGCAGTTACCACACGAAACGGTAGCTATCTTGGTGACAACCTCTGCCGCCGTAGACACGCCACTAATCCCAGGCCTGGACACCAAGCAAGAGAGATATCCCCGTTGAGCCTCTCAAAGCCGGTTCATTTGGCACTGTACCTGACTTCTTCAGTAGCAAAAGCAACAACTGCAAAACCTTTCGTACGATGTGTTACCAGAGCCTAATGCGGCCCGTCAAGGCACTGGTAGACAGTCAGAATGTCTTGCCGGGGACGAGGGAATCAAAATTCACTGGCGATACTGCTTTACCCAATATAAAAACCCTGGGTTTAGCCAGCACCAACTTGAGCTCTCTGTTGCTTATTGATGAGATGCGAGCGCAAACTTAGGTACACGAGACACTCCTTCTGGGACCCTGGATCCTGCTAAAAATGCGAGACTAAATTACACTCGGAGAATTGGATGTTCATGTACTACGCAAGAACACCCACATCATCGTGGTGAACCCAGTAGCAGAGAGAACAACGGAAACTTATTTAATTCGACCAGGTCACAAGTAATACTAGGGGTACAAAAGCGCCACTACATGCCGGTCAGAGTTCTAACCACTGCTCAGGGGTAGCACAAGGCGGTTAGAAGTGCGCTGAGTGTTCACAATTCCTTGTGTAATAACTAGACAAGAAGAACGTCTTCTCTGTCCAATAAAACACTTCCTTTCATATAATATATGATTATTATACGGCTATCATATAAACATTCCATCCATTACTGGCGAATAAATGGTGAATGAAGAAATGAATAAAGTAATGGCACGGCATCGACTGAGTTCATAAGCAGTGTCTTCTCGAACCGGATATCTCTTGACATGTGTGATGACGAGGGCTTTGGCTTCAGCTATGTTCGCTTAGTAAGCGACTCCCCGTTAGAACGGACATTCTTTATGTGAACGCGGCCGACTACCGCCATCATGATGCATGTGCGGTAGCAATCATTGACCGCCCTAATGCCCGTCTGATGACTTCATTTCTGTCCGCACCATCAATCCTGCAACCGCAGAGGAGGAGGCAGTAGCGCTTGCCTTAACGCACTGGCCGACTCCCACAATTGTGATCTCCGATTAAAAAACGGCCATTCCAAGTTTCGCCAGGAGGCTCCTATCCCCACAGGCACTCAGAATTCTCGGTCAAAATCTCCCCTCCACCTCAGTAGAGCTAATCTGCGCCCCCACTCACGCTGGGCTGGGAGGTGATGAGGCGGCCCTATCTGCTGCTCGAGAGTTCACTTTCCGAGCTGGCCACAGCCTCGCCCACTCGCACGGTGCCAGATAGCTAAAGATAGCCTACTCAGCTATCACTACATAGCGACATATTTCCGCCTCGCGCGCTGTGTATTTCCTCCTGCTCACGTCGGTCTCGACAACGTGCAAGAACGCACGTGGCGCCTTCTGCAGACAGGTAGCCTCCCCTTTCGCCCGCTGCTCCTTCACACTCACCCGTCCTTATTTCCCTCCCCGAACTGCCCATCATGCGGCACTCCCGCCACCTTAGCCTACCCCATGAGGGCTCGTCCCAATGATCCTTCTCCCTCCATCACCTGCGACGAGCACTGGGAGAGGGCGCTGGGCAGCTCTGATCCGGAGGTTCAAGCCTCTCTGACGAATCGGGCTGCCATTGTCGCCAGGCTAAAGCCGGCGGCCACCACGTCCCCGTAACAGAGCTGGGCTCTGTTGCGGAGACATGGTTACATGGCTGGGCTCTGTTACGGGGACGTGGGGAATGAAGACTCTCTCTCTCTCTCTCTCTCTCTCTCTCTCTCTCTCTCTCTCTCTCTCTCTCTCTCTCTCTCTCCTCTCTCTCTCTCTCTCTCTCTCTCTCTCTCTCTCTCTCTCTCTCGTAGCACCGCTCAATCTGATGAGGATGACGCGCGGCTGGCAGCTATGAAACATTTATCCTGTTAATGGTAATGTTTTCCTTTTTGTAGCATTACACATAGCAGGTATTTGTGTTAATGTACAAGGGCAATTCCTGAGGTCCTGAAAAAAAGAAAAGTGCTACGTATTATATTTTCTGCGTAAACCACACTTCGCGATACTTTTGTATATACACCCCTTTGCCCGTCGTGTGCTTTACGCTCCAAAAAAGTAGACGAGTTGGGAACTTAGGTGCACCTTATCCATAAAAATAGACATAAAAACTCGCCACAAATTGTCAGTGCTAAACTATAAAAGAAGAAAAATGCCACAAATTGTCAGCGCTAAACTGTAAAACATAAACAATTTCGAGCCGTTGCGTATCCACAGCACTTCAAAAGACTGCATCGGTTTTTTTAATAGATAACGAGTATTATAGGCTGATATGCCAATCTTAAAGCCAATGCCTGTTCGGACATATGCGGATCATTTAGCGCTTGAGCCTACAGGGCCAATTATCTATATAAGCGATTTACCTTTCCAAGCATGTTCCACGTCACAAACGGTCACAGACAAAAGAGTCAAAACGACATGCTATTCACCTAAGCCTTTCCCAGAAAAAATCACGCCTGGCATTCCACGCGCAATGTAGCATTTCGTTTCTCACCTACATGTTTTTTTTTTATTATCTTCATAACTTTTTTGGCTCACGTCACTTATTCCGCGGAAAGTTTGTACCGACAACCGGCCTCTTCACTTGTCGTTATATATTGGGTCACGTGCAAAACTGTGCGCGGTAGCCGCCACTGCAACAAACCAGTCAGAAAAAGGAAAGCAGGCACTCCGTATTCCCCAACAGTGGCTCAAAAAACACAAAAGTAGACTAGATAACCCGTGTGCTTTTTATCTTCGCGAAGTGAAGTTCATTCAGGTTGAACGCATAAACTTTTTATTTAGATATTAGACCCAGCTACCGAAGCTTGCTTCATAAATCACGCCATACTACCACTATTTTTGGAAGCACGCAAGTAGACCAACGCCGAAACTGCAAGGCAACAATATTATAAACAAAGCCCACTCCTACTAGACACATTTATCTGGACACATTTCCGAAGAAGAGCTGACACCGAAACAGAGAGCTTCTTTTCTTTACACGCGGTTTGACAAGAAGCAGAGCAAGGAAAGAGGCACTTTACTCGGATTGCTTCTGCTCCCTTTCCCCTCCCGATTCTTAGAGAGCTTGACCAGGCAGCCTTCTTGTCGTTATGATACAACATTTTTATTTGCTCTTATGTTTGGTTCAGTTTGCCTGCTTCACCCGTGAAAGGAAAACAACAGGAAAAAAGCAAACAGAAAGGTGCTCTCCCATGATATAAAAAGTTGATAAATATAGGAAGAAATAAAAGCGGGAAAATGGTAGAGAACACATGAAAGGAAAACTTCGAATCAGGTAGCGACCACGATTGTTTCCAACGTTTCAGCAAAGAGACTCGCCTTCGACAGGGCAAACCCTTGCCTGGCTGGCACGCTTTATATAGGGGTAGGTCTCCAGGAGAGAAGAGAGAAGGAAGTGACTTGTACGAACCGGATTGGTTTGGATGGGTGCAGAGTAAGATATTGAGGAAGACGGAACGTTGTTTAGTTTTAGCCTCGAAGTCGGAAATGGGGAAGCCAGGTGTGGTGGATATTCCGTGGAATTCTTGGAAGGAAAGGGTGAGAGGGTGTTTGTTGTCACGCCGCATGGCCTACAACAGAAAGGTTCGCAGAAACGCCGGAAGCAGAACAGGTGGTGTTACAAGTTATTATCAGAAGGTATCTGCAAGCTCCAGGACGAAACAAAAGGAAGAATAGGGGGAAAATAACCATGTCAAGTAAAACACACACACACGCACACGCACACACGCACACACACACACACACACATGCGCGCACACACATACACATGCACACACACACGCGCCCACGTGCACAAACACTCGCACGTGCACACACACACAAACACACACAAAAGCACACGCACACGCACACACAAGCGCGTGCGCGCACGTACGCACGCACGCACACACACGCAAACACGCACGCCCGCACGCGCACACGCATGCACACGAGTGTGTGTTTGTGTATGTGTGTGCATGTGCGTTTGCGTCGTGCGTGTGAGTGTGCGTGTGCGTGCGCGTGTGGGTGTGCGTGTGCGTGTGCGCATGCGTGCGCACGCGCGCACACGCACACGCGGAACTGAAATGGCACGTGTTGGCAACAGCAACGTTCAAGGAACAGGCCAATTCTGAAACTCAAAAACAAAAAGATAAAGTTAGAACGACGTACGGGGCACAAGACAAAGCGGAACAGAAAAGACAGAAAAAAATACAAATAAAAAATGGGATTCCGGAGTAACGGCTCTAGGGATGCGTACTAGACTTAAGCTAAGGAATGGAAACAAAAGGAGTTTTGTCACCAAATAACGAGCAGAGGGAGGTGTCATATTGTCACGAAGCCACAGATGACGCAGATGTTTCGAATGAAAAACAAGTTTATTTGAGCGAACTTGTGCTCGCGAACAACTAAAAAATTGAAAAGTGGCGAAGCAGCACTCAAAAAAGTGACGTGCGCTGGCGAGTGTCGGTAATCGAATGCCACAGCATCTGCTCTGCGGGCATATATCCATCGGCTCGAGTGTTTCTCGAACCGTCGAATAGCATGCAGAACACTGTAGATCAAAGAAGGTTATTCAAGGCTGGTGACGTCAGTTCGAACCACTTTCCCATCGAAGGAGATAACACGTGCGGCAGAAAGTATAGAACATGCGCTTAACTTGGTCCACGGATAACACTGATAGCACCGACCAGTGCAGCCGGTCGGCAAAAACAAAACATATACAAACAAACAAAACGAATGGTTCGCGGAATTACTCCCCTCTAAGAGGGCATTGACCCGATGCTAAAAAAAAACAGTCCGAATGAACAACAAAAAGGTCCCCTATCTTGCGTAGTAAGGTTTAAGGCGCGGCACGTGGATACTTCGGGCCGCGTGCGTCCTCGTGATGTTCCGGAATCACCATCGGGGATCACCTCAGTGAAGATCGTTTCCCCGAAGTCCGGTGTCGATCAGGAACCCAATCGCCCGGGCTCCGGTTGATTTGGCAGGAGGCTGGCTGGGTGATGGTGTTGAGGTTCTTGGAGGCGGCGGTCCAATTGACGAACTCAAGGCGTTGGGGTTGATTAAATGAGACGAATGGTTTATATGCAGCTATTTACAGTGGGAAAACTGGGTACATGAATAATAAAGGAAAAACTGCAAACTTCAGCTAGACGCTAGCTCCGAGTGCGCACAAATCACTCGAGCTCCTCAACTTCGTCTAACTCTTCCTATTCTCGGAGCGTACACAAACCGCTCGAGAAACGACGGCCGAGACTCTGTCTCGCCGCAAGATCCGTCTAGTTGCCCGGTGCGGCGCTGCACCCTGAACCTCCGACGCGATCTTAACCTCGACTAGGGGGCTCCTAAATCCCAACCTAGCGTTAACGGTCGAGACTCCTTGTCTCGCCGGGAACTGCCAGCTCAGCGCTCAGACGAGAACCCTCTCCAACGGCCAAGTTCGGCCTTTTAAAACCTCGAGATCACCCTCTCTCGGGAACGCCCCTGTAGCGTTCGTACACGAGTATGGGAGTGCCCGAATTCACGTAGACAGCTGTCACTCAGCCCGTCACGGAATATTCAAGGAGGCGCCGCTATCTCAGGTCAACGGCACGCTCGTAGACGAGCAAGTTCGGGCGACCCCGCGGGGGGGGGGGGAAGCGGAAAAGACGGCGACCGTGCGTCATGCGCGACAATAGAGACACGCCGGTAATCCCAGCGGGTCCGGCAGGCGTTCCTGGAATCCGGCGCCGCAGTCTGCCTTCTCAATGGGGGATTATCCTTGAGGAATGCGGAGGGCCAGACAATCCGTCTCCCGCGCACGCCGCGACGAATTAGCGGTGGTTGCAGCGCAGTGTCGGCAGTGCTATGTCGCCAGACAGAGCGGCGCGTTCTCACGCGCAGCCCGGGCACCTGGCCGCTAAACTCATAAGTGGACCTTACAACTCCCCCCTTTAAGAGGGTTACTGGACCTCTTGGTTCAGTCAATCCGAAAAGAATTTAAAAGGGCCACTCGTTTCATCTCTTCTTCCGCAATAACAGCGGCATAAACAAACAAACAAAAAAAAACATGTGGAAGGAGCTGAGTATAACCACAAATGAGCCCCCTTCTACTTCTGCAACTGATCCGAACTCTCTCTCGCCTAAACTACAAACACAACCTATTCACTAGCCGCTCAACAGGGACGGAATACTCTAGCGAACTGGGAACACACAAAAAAAATGCTAAAAATACTAAGTGCGAGTAAAAGGAAATTGGGTCTCTCCGGGGCGCGTAAACGCCACGAACAACGAGACAACTCAACCTATAACACTGATGCGCGCTATAACTGCAAACACGCACAAACCCTCCGGCACTCGACAACAAGAACAAAAGGAATAAGGACCGGCAAAGAACACGGGCAATTTTGCCGTCAACAAAAATAAAACGTTAAGAAAGTTTGCATTGCCACTGTGCGCACGCGCACAAATGTCCTCCTTGACGGCGTAGCCTGATAACATCCCTTCAAGAATGTTCGGCTGTGGTTTCACTCTCTTGCGGTGCACAGAAAGTTAAGTTCGGTGCGCGGATCGATCAATTCGGTGCACGGATCGAGCATTCAAGGCCTCTCGTCGCGCACAACCGCGGCACACACACACACACACCACCAACAAAAAAGGACGGGTGAACGGGAACGTTCACGTCCGTCGTGGCGGTGTTAAGGCTCGGAGGCAATTCAATACTAGCCCCCCCAAGCAACAATCTGAAAGCAGGGGAGTGCATTCGCGTACTTCCAGCCCCCTCTGCAGATGATCCAGACCACGTAGCGTTGCAATGTCAACGCAAGTCTCGACAATTTAGCCCCATGAGGCGAACACAACTTCGGGGAAGACGGAGTGGTATCACCAAAGGCGACCCCGTTTCCTGCCCCGTAGGCCACGCGGCCATGCCTCTCCAATGCCCCAACGTACGACAATGCCGCGTGCTGGCGGCGTGAGCGAAGGGTTGATGCTGGAGCGGAATGTCGGCCCGCGAACGCGATGACCTTCACGGGGTCATTCTTTCCCTTACGTATAGATTGTCCCACATCAACAACCTCACAAGCAGCTGTCACTACCAAAAACCGCTCGTGCACGCTACGTGCATTCTGAGCAGCGGCCTGAGAAAGACAGTCTTTCGGCTGTCCCAGCACGCACTCATCCTGGCACAACTCAGGACTAGGGCCTGTGACACACTGCCAGGTCGCAGAACTTAGTGCGTCAACCCATCCAGCGCGGCTCCCGACTAAAGCTCGGTAATGGCCGCAACCAACACTAAAAATACGAAGCTCTATCTCAGCCATCGGTTTCGCGAGATCGCCGATTGCGCCTCGTTCCTCGCTTTCAACTGTAGCTGCCTCCTCACACGGTTTTTCCCTCTCCTTCACAACGTCCTCGGGAGCTCTCTTCTTGGTTCGCAGTCTCCACGCCTGCGTTTTCGTGTTCTCCATCGGCCTCCTCGGTTACACTCTCACCATCAAGACTACCAAACCCACGCGCCATCTCCGTATCGTTCCTACCCTCTTCAAATGTTCTGAGCTCCTCATCCTCCGTCTTCTCGCGTTCTCTCTCACTTCCTCTTCCATTTTCGACGTGTTCAACCCAGTCTACCTTCTCAGCTCGCTTATCCGGCTTTAACTCCAGCTTTCCTTCAGCCTGATCGTCAACTCCGTCTCTTTTTTGCTCGGACTCTTCACATGCTTTCTCGTCTTCTATCTCCTTTCTCTTCTGCGCGGGCTCCTGAACGCCCGACACGGAGTTCGCTTTCTCGTGCAACTTTCGAGCGGAATTTAGAGCGCGGCGGGCCCCGAGACTTTCCTGCGCGACTCCAGTCTCCTCCGGTCCACCGATTAGAGTTTGGGTACTGCCCGTGCCAGCAAGTTCCGCATGCATTAGCGCAGTGTCCGGCGCAAAAGCAGCTGGCGGCTCTACACTCGCAACAACGGGGCTACCCCTTGACTCTTCTCCTATAACCGGACGCGCTCGCTTGAACACTCCGCGTGCTCGCCTCCTTTTCCATGCAGCTGTTCACGGCGAAGCCGCTCGCTTCCCGTGCGCAGCCACGGCCGCTTATCTCGTCGTCGCGCGGCTTCAAATTGAAAAACGGGCTGCCCCCCTTCAACTTTGCTGTCAGCGCGTAACTGGGCCTGTTCGAAGGGTTCTGTCTCATGCGCTGCAGCTCCATTCCCAAACTTTGCCTGCAAGGCTGCTCGTCATGTTCGAGCATCACTTCATTACACCGCTCTACGGTATCACTGGCCGCGCCTACCTCGTCGCTCCTCAATCCCAATGTGCATCTCCGCGCGTTCGACATCGGCGGAGAAATGCTAGCCTCGTTTAGGGAGTCACGGCTGCTTGCTTTGTCATCGCAATGTACAACCTCCAAACACTGGCCGGAACCATTCAACTTCGCTGTTGCTATACAACTAGCTGGTTCTGTGACCCATGTTTCTGCTCGCGGGTGTCCGAGCGCAGGGCGTCTGCCTTCTCCGCTCCAGCTCCAACTCATACCTTCGCAACCGCTCTTCAGATTCGAGCTTCAGCTTTGCATGCGCTCTTTAAATTCTTGCGGCCCTTTCTCTTTTCGCTCCGTCGCTTCGCGCTCTGCTTTCTCCCTTCGCTCTTGAAACTCCAACTCCATTCGCCTAATAATCATTATTCGGACTCCGCTAGAACCACCCCTCCTGCTGCCATGTTTCGCTAGCAGCTCCGCGTGACTACTATGCAACCCCGGACTCAGCCTACACCGCCACAACGAAACGCAAGAAATCCCACTCACCCGCACTTGCGGTGGTCGGCTGCCGCGTCGCTGGCTCCGTGCGCTGGCTTGGCTCTGCCGCTCCGCTCCGCGCGGAGCTCGGCTGCTGCCGATGAAGGCGGGCTTGCGTCCGCTTGCTGCCCCTGGTTGTGGCCTGGTGATTCTTCTGCCAAATCCTGTCGACTGCGCCAGTAAAGATCGTTCCCCGAAGTCCGGTGTCGATCAGGAACCCAATCGCCCGGGCTCCGGTTGATTTGGCAGGAGGCTGGCTGGGTGATGGTGTTGAGGTTCTTGGAGGCGGCAGTCCAATTGACGAACTCAAGGCGTTGGGGTTGAATAAATGAGACGAATGGTTTATATGCAGCTATTTACAGTGGGAAAACTGGGTACATGAATAATAAAGGAAAAACTCCAAACTTCAGCTAGACGCTAGCTCCGAGTGCGCACAAATCACTCGAGCTCCTCAACTTCGTCTAACTCTTCCTATTCTCGGAGCGTACACAAACCGCTCGAGAAACGACGGCCGAGACTCTGTCTCGCCGCAAGATCCGTCTAGTTGCCCGGTGCGGCGCTGCACCCTGAACCTCCGACGCGATCTTAACCTCGACTAGGAGGCTCCTAAATCCCAACCTAGCGTTAACGGTCGAGACTCCTTGTCTCGCCGGGAACTGCCAGCTCAGCGCTCAGACGAAAACCCTCTCCAACGGCCAAGTTCGGCCTTTTAAAACCTCGAGATCACCCTCTCTCGGGAACGCCCCTGTAGCGTTCGTACACGCGTATGGGAGTGCCCGAATTCACGTAGACAGCTGTCACTCAGCCCGTCACGGAATATTCAAGGAGGCGCCGCTATCTCAGGTCAACGGCACGCTCGTAGACGAGCAAGTTCGGGCGACCCCGCGGGGGGGGGGGAAGCGGAAAAGACGGCGACCGTGCGTCATGCGCGACAATAGAGACACGCCGGTAATCCCAGCGGGTCCGGCAGGCGTTCCTGGAATCCAGCGCCGCAGTCTGCCTTCTCAATGGGGGATTATCCTTGAGGAATGCGGAGGGCCAGACAATCCGTCTCCCGCGCACGCCGCGACGAATTAGCGGTGGTTGCAGCGCAGTGTCGGCAGTGCTATGTCGCCAGACAGAGCGGCGCGTTCTCACGCGCAGCCCGGGCACCTGGCCGCTAAACTCATAAGTGGACCTTACAACCTCGTAGGTAAGTTGGCCAACACGTTGTGGAATCCGATACGGTCCGAAATATCGTCGCAGAAGCTACTCACTGAGTGCATGTCGTCGGATGGGAGTCCAAACCTCCACACGATCCCCTGGGAGGTGCTCGGCGTGTCGGCTTCGGAGGTTGTTGCGTCCGGCAACCACCAGCTGCTGGTCCGTTGTGTGAACTCGAGCGAGCTGGCGGGCCTACTCTGCACGCTGAAGGTACCCATGGATGTCGGCATAGATGTCGTCGTCTTTTACGTGTGGAAGCATGGCGTGAAGCATCGTAGTCGGCCGTCTTCCGTTGACAAGCAATATTGTTTGTATGGTTCCGTAGACAAGCAATATAGACAGGCAATATTGTTTGGATAAGGTACACGCAAGACCATGCCTAATGCTGTATTCTCTATGAACAACGCAAGGATTCGGTGTTGCCCCTAGACGCAATAACTCCTGCAGGTTCTATGAAGTTAAATTTGAAGTATTTTGAATTTGAACTACTCTGAAGTTGAAGTTGAAACACAAGCACAGTTTAAAGCGTATTGAATTCTTGAATTCTTGCTGAGACCTTGTAATCTCAGGAAATCTCATGAATACCAATATGCTCTTAAGGATAGAGACCTTGGGTTAATACCTTTCTCCCGTACCAACCGTATATTTGATAGACTAGAACACTGCATGTGCACTTTCTCTGGACAACTGCAGTGCTAGGGCATTGAGTTGGGCACTGTTACTAATCGTTCAAGACATATCTTATTCTGAATATAAAGTGATTACAGCTGCTTTTTACATTTTAATTGTCGCACAGATTCCATTGTTATGTAGTATTTCTTGTTCAATGGTGGTATGTACTTGAGTTTAATTAACGCATTTACGTAAGTGAAAGAATTTTGTTGATACACTATTATGTGTATGTATTTATTGATGAATTTTATTCACGTGTTCCGAATATGTAAACTTGTACCGTATATGTGAAATTATTCTATCGTACGTGGGATCTTGTACATCTTAAAAATGAATGTGTTTTTGTGCTTTTATGAATGTGTATGACAATATCTGATGCGTTACTCACTTGTATTTTATGTTCAATTTTAGCATTGCTTCTTTTCTTCGGTGCCAAGAAATGGGCAGGAACCCCGTCAAGCTACTTTGCTATAGCTTTTTTTTTTTTTGTCCAAACATTTTTTCAGCTTCGTTTTGTAAGACTAAAAATGTGGAAATAAAGCTGAAAAGCCAGTTCCGGCTGCGCGAACATATATCATCTCCATTGTTACCATTTGAAAGCAGCGCCGCAGTATTTGCTACTGCCCTCTCTTTCACCTTCTCGTGACAATATGTAAAGGGAGGGTAAAAACCGGGCCATCTCCAAAACAGGAAAACTGGGAAGAGCAAACCATGCAGTGTATAAGTGTACTATGCGGTTTCGTTGGTGCGGTTTTAATGTATCATGACATGAGATTAAGTCATGATGAATTGTATAATGCGGTGTCAATTCTGAGCGTTGGGCATCATATACCGTAGCGCGTTGGTGTTTTTCCCACGGAAATGAAACTGTTAGGGGGTAGAGGTATAACGCCCTGCTTTAAACATCTAGTGTCTTTGAAACACAAAGCGTTCCAGCGCGAGGCGTGGGAAAACTAGTGCCCCGGTGTGTTCTTTTAGTACGTGTTTTTGCTCATGAAGATGAAATGTTCTCGCGTGAGGCGTTCGAAAAAGAGTGTCCTGCTGTGTTATTTTTGCACGTGTTTTTGCCCATGGAGAGGAAATATTCTAGCACGATGCGTTAGAAAACACGTGTCCCAGTGTGTTCTTTTAGTGCGTTTGTTTTGCTGTGAAGAGGAAACGTTCCAGCCCGAGGCATTCCAAAACAACTTCCTCGGTGTGTTTCACTCATGAAGATGAAACGTTTTAGCCCGACGAATTCTAAAACAAGTGTCCCGGTGTGCCGATTTAGTATGCGTTTTTGCGTGGAGATAAACCACTCGAGCGCGAGGCGTTCGAAAACGACTGTCCCGGTGTCTTTTTTTTAATGTTTTAGCCCATGGAGGTGAAACGTTCTAGCGCGAGGCGTTCAAAAACGAGAGTCCCGGTGCGTTTTTTAGTACGCATTGTTGGCTACGAAGATCAAACGTTCTAACGCGATGCCTTCGAAAATGAGTGTCCCAGTATGTTCCTTTAACACGCTTTTTCTCTGATATAGACGAAACGTTCCAGCGCGAAGCATTCCGAAACAAGCTTCCCGGTGTGTTCTTTTTGTACGTGTTTTAGCCCATGGAGGTGAAACATTCTAGCGCGAGCGTTCGAATGCCAGTGTCCCGGTGTGCTGATTTAGTACGCGTTTTTCCCCATGGAGATGAAACGTTCTTGCAGGAGGCGTCTGAAAACGAGTGTACCGGTGTGTTTTTTTGAGTACGCGTTTTTGCCCATGTAGCTGAAACGTTCTAGCGCGAGACGTGCAAACGAGACTGCCCTGGTGTGTTCTTTTAGTACGCATTTTTCCCCATGTAGGTGACACGTTCAAGCGCCAGGCGTTCTAAAATGAAATTCCCGGTGTGTCCTTTCGGTATCTGTATTTGCCCCTGGAGATGAAACGATCTAGCGCGAGGCGTTCTAAAACGAGTGCCGCGGTTTGTTCTTTTAGTACACGTTTTTGCCCATCAAGATGACAGCATCGAGTGCGAGGCGTACAAAAGTGAGTGTCCCGACGTGTTGTTTTTTTTTTTTTTTTGTACAGTTTTTTGCCCATGGTGATGAAACGTTCTAGCGCGAAGCGATCGATAACGAGTGCTATTTGTGTTCTTTTAGTACACGTTTTTTTCATTGAAGATGAACCCTTCTAGCGCGAGGCATTTGAACACGATTGTCCGCGAGTTTTAGGACCGCAACTACATGAAACGCCACAGGCCGAGCCCCTTGGGTGTTTAATCCCTAAAACGCAAGCGGCTTGGCGTACGACGTTTATTTATTGATCCGTGTCCCAGCCTAAATGGCCCAATCCCGATTATGATGGAATATGAGGAAAGATGAATGATTTGACGATGACAGACGCAGACAGTGTATGGACGAGGGGAAACGTCGAGGTGGTAATGATCGCTCACAATACTAAGCATTCCATTAGGAGGAGGCACGCAAGATTCACGCTCACAATGTCCGTATTTATTCGGGAATTGCTAAGACGTTTTTTATAAAAAAATTATGTGAAGTTGGAGTGTGCAATAAGTGAGCGATTAAAAACTTTTGGCAGGTCGTACCAAGCGCTAGGTCCTAGAGCCCCAATATTGCCAATCAGTATCCTGCAATTCCAGAAAATACAGCGGTCTTTTTTCTTTGTTTTGATTTTATCTCTAAGCCTAGTGTTGCCAACAGCCACTCCTTTTATTTCATTTTTTTTTCTTAAGTGTTTTGAAATGGCAACAGTCAGTGCAGCGCTACCGTACTCGCTCAGTCGCAGTCGCGCAGAGTGGCGCACCCCATTTTGCAGTCATGATATATGTACTGCATTAATGAAGCTCGGTGTCGTGAAATTGCCATACACGCTCTTCGGGGCGTGTCCCGTCTCGCGGCCCATATACGGGCGTTGTGATACACGTGGCGTACTCGTGAAGCTCGACAACAAAATCAGGCGGTTTGAAATTTCCGTACTCGCTCGCACGCCTTTTTTCGTGCACTGAAACTACAAACGTCCTTCGTAAACTGGCATCGTTTATTCCAGTGGACTTTGGTGCCGAGAATATTGGATACGGGGAAGAAGTAGGCTGAAACTTAATGCCCTTATTGTCGATATTTCGCGAGGTTGATAATATACAGGCAGGAAATGTATACACTTGAGCCATCCCACACTTTCGCACATTCTACAAATGCCAGACTATAAAATATAACCTATCTGCTGTACTCAAGGAGTTCTCTCAAAGCGCTTATTGCAAATTTCGGAAAGAATTGCGTTCGTTTTATGCAAGAAATTGAAGGGACTGCATGTTTCTTTTCTGAGCATTAAAACTTGTGCTTATTAGCACGTTTGAGACTGTATTTGTGAGTTTTTTTGGCCTTGTACACGTTTCTTTGGAAAAGCTACACCCAGTAATGGGGGTGTATTTTTGGTTATATCTCAATACCAGCATATTTGTCTAAATTATGATGCAACGTCTCTATGCAGTTCTATATATTTCCTGGAAAAATAACTTGTATGTATGTATGTATGTATGTATGTATGTATGTATGTATGTATGTATGTATGTATGTATGTATGTATGTATGTATGTATGTATGTATGTATGTATGTATGTATGTATGTATGTATGTATGTATGTATGTATGTATGTATGTATGTATGTATGTATGTATGTATGCATGTATGTGTGTATTTATGTAGTTTATTCGTAGTTTTTGCGCTGCAAACTTTACAGGGGGTAGGTGTGAGAAACTGTTCGCAGTGCTTTCCCCGCAAATGCATCATGCCGTTCTCCCTGAAAAGGGACTTTTGGAAGAAAAAATGCAGCCGACAGACAAACGTTCTTGGCCGATGGTCTGTAGAATGTGGGAAATAAGCGAGAAGAGCCCTAGTCCGAGTCAGTGCTAACATCACTGGTCGTTGCCTCACCGTCACCTCAGGATTTCTCATCGGTTTTGGAGGCCTTGTCTTCGTCCCACCCCAAGTGGTCTTCAGTCGTATCCAGGGCATTCACTATGCCCGTCTTCTTGAAGCTCTTGACAACGATGTCGGCGCCGATCATTGTCCACGCTTCCGCTATTCATTTGCACAGCAGCTCCACCGATGCTCTCGTTACCCTGCAGGCCAGCGTCAAAGCGTGTTAGCCTTTGGCCTTTCACTCTCCGTGCAGTCTTCAAACGTTATCTTTGAATGGATTGTTCAAAGACACGTCCAGAGGCTGCATGCCGGTAAGCCACCTGGAATGACAGTCAGGTCCGTGCGCAGGTCACACATTTGCGTGAACCGGTCGGTGCCACTTCATGGCCGTCATCCAATCGGCAATGAGGTAAGCACTCTTCCAGGCCTTTCCTTGCCCCCGCGCGGTCACATAGGGGGGAAACGTATCTTTGGGGAGGATCTTCCGCTTAATGATGACGTACGGTGGCAGCTTCCGGGAGACCGCCATCACGGCCAGCATCACCATGCGCCACTGCTTATCCAAGCAGTGGTACGTACGTCCGTATTG
>CM023449.1:49602601-49670101 GCA_013339765.2 Haemaphysalis longicornis | reverse complement strand
GAGAGAGAGAGAGAGAGAGAGAGAGAGAGAGAGAGAGAGAGAGGGAGGGAGGGAGGGAGGGAGAGAGAACTTTAATATCAAATATGTGGTGTTTGGTCTTAAGGTAAGCAAATGACAAGGCGCTCGTATAGACTGGATGTCTTACAACGCCGGTCCGATGGCTGCTGCTACAGCCGAAGCCGATACTAGCGAGGGGTCGCGACAGCCGGCGGGACGCACTAATCTTAGAAAATATTGCGAAATGCATTTAAAAGTACATTCTCAATGTTTTGATATTCTGTTTTGAGTTAAGTAGCGGTTTGGTTTAATTTGTGGTTTCTAACTGTAAAATGCGCTGAAAAGTAAATCTGTTTGGAATAAACCTGCTCTTGCTTCACTAGGGCGGACCCCCTCAAACAGTCTGCTGAAAATATTCAAGCCCATTTCGGATAGCATCAAAGTAATTACAATTGAAGAATTTATTAATGAATGTATAACTTCCGATGAAAATAAAGGGTGGCTATAGTGTATTAAAAACCGGAAATGGTCGGTTCGGCTGCGGTAACATTTAACGTGGGGATGGATTCCACTCACAAAAGGAAAAACGTATCAGTGCCGGATTAATAAAACATCTTGGTTACACCTCGCAATTGGTCCCATCTCAACGGCAGTATGGCCTGAAATTCATTAAAACTGCTTTGCGTACCCTACGTGATTTTCTTTTTTTTTGTGGCGAACGTAAGTTTACTTCTCGAATTACATTTCTTTATTCAAGTGTCCTCCCCGATTGCATTTCAGCGAAATCTCCCAAAGCAAAAAGTACGTCGTGTATTCCGCGACCCTTTCCTCCGTTACCATTGGCAGTCACGTACCGCGCGCATTGATGCATATCCTGGGTTCAGGTTTTCTCCGCGTTGACCGAGGTAATAACCTTATCACGAAACAAAAGCCAAAACGATTTGCAGATGTATAGATCTCGGCAGAATCATCTGCAGCAGGTCAAATCACATTTCGTTGTTACGTGGTTTAAGGCCGGAACTCTGCTAATAGCGACAGTATTGTGGCTTTACGATGCCTTAGACGTAAAGGTCTAGCGTCATTAGCAAACCAGAATCCCACATTCGGGGTTCCGTTGTAACTAAATATTTCTGTGAACATGTTTAAAATACAAAAATAGAATGTAAGCAAACGCGCATAAATAGGATAAATCTTTACGCCCCCTTCCGGGGAAAATGTAAAAAATGCCCGGAAGCCAATAGCTTGTGATTAACTGGTTTATCAAGTAGTAAATGAAGCTATTTAGAAAAAGCAGTTAGTAAAATATATTTTAGAACAAAAAAAGCAGAAGTGTGTTCCGACAAAAAGATTTTGTCAATTTCCCCACTCAACTGAAGCGTGTCGCTGACCTCATTTCTACGATCTAGGAATAAGGTAGACAAAAAAGAGTAGCGACTCACAAATTTGCGTGCCAATCAGAAATATAGCTAGACTGAAATGTCGCACAGTGCGTTAAACGGAAGAAGCGTTATATAAGGTGTCACGTTCACGAATTACGTTGAATATGATTTGTTATTACCTGAAAACAAAATGAATAAGTAGAAACCAATAACCATATATACAGTTTTATCCCTGTAAATATTTTATTGAGGCGTGAACATTCAAACTAGCGCTTTCAAGCACCGTTTGAAATGATTTTCGCTCTCTTTCTATGCGCAGTCATGGCAGGTTGAACCGAGGGTTAAAATAGTTTTCCTGAACACTGAAGTTTCAGAACCATTTCGATGCTATCTATAAAACACCATGTCAGGTAAAAAAGGCAACTCACTTCGTGCATTTCAAAACTTTTTCTGTCTCAGGCACGTCTAAAAATCCTTTATTTTATTGTACCCTTTGAGCAGCGACTCATTTCACTTTTTTTAAGCCTTCAGTGGTCGTGTCAGGCATTTTAATCACTTTTTGTTCGAACATAATAAATGAATATCCAGAACGCTGCACGCAACATGTCAAGTTAAAAGCGGCACCCTTTTTCCAACGTAAAAACAGAAGTTGGGATAAAAGGCAGATAAAACAACAAGCGCACAAACTAGAGTTTATACAGCAAGGAAAGTAATTATTTTTCGGCCATCAAGTAGGAAAGAAGGGAATATATTGTTTTATTGTGTTTCTCTTTCTCGGTGGAGATCTCAGGCTCCCTACCGCGCCTAATAATTTATAATTGAAATCTTGTTTTCTTTTTTTGCTGTGCAATTTTAAATGTTCCTACAGGTAATGATAAAAGAAATGGGGGATGATATACTGGAAGGAAGCCAATAGTTGACTTGAGTACCAAATAGATATAGCGAACTGAAATTAGACTACGAAGATATAGCACTTGCGCTCAGAAGAAAGGTTGTAGTGTTCGCAGCATTCTGCTTTTGCAAAACGCTATTAACACAAAGCTCTTTTGAAATTATTATACTTTCTCCTGAGGCAAACGTACTCTGCGTACGTTACCTCTTTGAATAGCGTGGTAAATGTTACACGGGAAAAATTTGCTGAAACCACAGTTTTCCAACACCTGCCATATTTACAACTGCAGGGGATGCCCTTTTGGATGCATCTGATAAAAGAAACTCTCATATTTTCGCCGTAGTAAATATGCATTTCTCTATTTTGAGTCTGAATTCCACAAGCTCATCAAATCAGCTAATGCAGCTACAGCTTGCCGCCCCCAGGCCACTGTTATGCCGAGTGTCAAAGTGCATTGGTGCAGACTTCTTTGTCCAGCCTTTGTTGCACGTTTTCTGGCTGACCTAGAGTTATTCTTGCCCTCTAAGCATCAATGTTTGCTTCCCATAATTGCATTTCTAAGCGAAAAAAGGTGGCAAATGGGATCGAGGGAATCAGCCGGACAACTAAAAAAGAGTCGAACGCGGTCCGTAACCTGAAGCTATTTGGAGATACCTGCGATCGTAAGCGGAAATTGTTGCTTCGCTGCGGCAGTCGGAATGTGGTTTGAGCCACGTTACGCTGAGTCCGCCGGAATGTGCCTGCTGATCTACTTGCAAGGTGTCCGCCCAAAAAGAAACCCCTATGGCGTCTGGTACAGTAAAAAAAACACGGATACGTGCAACCGGAGGGCAAAGAAGGAACCAGAAGGAGGAGCTAAAGCAAAGCGAAGACACAGAACGCATGTCCAAGCAACCAATCGCTATTGAACCATGCGGCCAGAGTGACAACAGGGTTGTTTTTGCAGTTTGGGACAGAAAAAAAGCAGTTTAGTAGGTTAAGCCATCAAAGGGGTTTTAACAACAAAGAACACTAATACACTCCGAGGCAATTCAGCTGTATATGCCGCGAAAAGCAAAATAAAAAAAAGCAAAAACAAATAGGGGAGATGCGCGTTTCTTTATACAAGTCTCTCTTTTTACTTGCGAATTTATTTCTGCTTTCGTTTACGTTTAAGTGAACAGTTAAAAAAGACATTTGAGCACTTCTTTTTGCACATGACGGTAACAGTTTTTTAATTAAACTGTTGCGGAAGGTTCAAAGAAGTAGCCACTACTACACTTTTCTAAAAAGTTACAGTCATTTAAAATGCTCTGTAGCTGAGCTATCAATAGCAATGTCGCACATCGTATGTATTGAGCGCATCTTTGAAACATCCTGCGCGCCACTACCCTCTCGGAGTTGACTCGCAACGCATATGCGAGATCGCCTGCTGTTATCACAGGCTCGAAACCTACGATCTAAGGTCTCTCCGATATTTCTGGGAGATCACTGGTACTAGCTACGAGTTTACCCGTTAAAGAAATTCTTACACAGTCTTAGCATTTAGGAGGAATGCCTTTAATGATGACGAGAAGTCGGCCTGGCAGCGAGCTTGGCTTGCTACTGCATATTCCCACGAACCATGTATTGGATTTGTTTTTGTTTTGTTTTTGCCGACCGACTGCACCGGGATATGTTATATGTGTTATCCGTGGGCGAAGTGAGGCGCATGTTTCATTCTTTATGCCGCACGTGTTAGCTCCTTTGATAGGGAGAGTGTTTCGAACTTGTGTTACCAGCCTAGAATAATCTTCTTTGATCTACACTGTTCTGGATGCAATTCAACTGTTCGAGAAACCGTCGCGCTGAGAGACAAATGACCGCAGTGCAGAAGCCGTGGCATTCGACTCGCCAACGGTCGTCTGGCACGTTAGTTTGTTGACTGCTACTCCGCCGTGTGTGTATTCTTTGAGTTAACGGGGGGGGGGGTCAAATGTTCGCTCCAATAAACTTGTTTGCCTTGAAGACAACTGCGTCGTCTTTGGCTGCGTGACAATGTTAACATGCGTGGGGGTGAAAATGAGCGAAGGAAGCCAAAACAGCAACACTAAAAAACGCAAAAAAGCACACCAAAACCGACAAACACAGAAACACACACACACAGCACACGCACAGTAGTAAAGTTAAAGCAAAGTTTCACTGAGTTTCGGAGTTTACGAGGCAGTGGAGTGCCATAGACCGATAACGCTGTAAGTGTTTTAGTGGTGCATGGGCACGCAGTCCGAAAGATCTTTTCAGGGTTTGCCGTGAGGTATCATAGTGGGGACACCCACACAGTACATTTTCTATTTCCACACGAACACAGCAAGCGGGACAGTCAGGGGAGGCAACTCGGCGCGCCTTGTGCAAGTAGTGGCTGGCCACATGGCATTCGTAAAGTGCAGGCAGGATCAATTATGTACAATTGGGAATAATTTTTTTATCTGTCCTTCCATATTGAGAATCGGGAGTGCCGCGCCAAAGAGTACGCAAGCGTCGCGCCATCACGTCGAGAGAAAAGTGTCGGGATGATAACGCTAGATTGCTTGTGAGCCGCGCAAGCTGTTTCGTCGGCATTCGCATTCCTCTTTACCCCCCAATGGCCAGGTAGCCACTGTAGCACGACGTTGTGAAGCAAGCTGGTAGCGTGTGTCTGCAGAGTGTGTATTTCATAGGCCAGTTCCTGCGGCAATGCGGTTAACTGTTGAAGCGATACCCGTGAATCCGTGAAAATCACCCACACAGAAGCCTCTTGCCCGAGAATATTCTGCAAAGCAGAGCGCAAATCACCAAGTTCTGAGGTCGTCCACGTTGTTTTGTGGCTTAACCTGGCCGCAATTGTGGTCCGCATTAATGGAACCAAGATTCCCACCGTAGATGAGGTGGCCGTCACCGAGGCATCGCTGTAAATATGCCTATGGTTAGGATAGCAATCCGAAATGTGCTCTAGAGTAAAGACCTTTAGGGCTGGAATTGATAATTTGATTTACTGCTTACACCTGGTGTTTTGGTGACAATTCGCCAGGGGGAGGACATCCAGGGCGGGAGATGAAGCGCCGCAGGGTACGTCTGACACAAGGGAGGTAGAGTGTCTTGTACCTTTTAGACGGAGCTAGAACTCATCGGGTTGCCAGGAGCCCGTGTCGCCAGCCGGAGATGTGTGCGAAGCTGCTCCTCTTTGACCACTACACTGTGTGGGAAGCGCCTACACTCTTGTAGGGCCCCCTGTGTAGAAGTTGTCTTCGGAAGACCAAGACACAACCGCAGAGCTCGGGCCTCCATACTTTCTAACAGCCTTGTGTTGGTCTTAGAAAGAGGCCCGAGCGCAGGGAGGCTGTATCGGAGCAGACTTTCGCAGAGTGCTGTATAGAGACGTAAGAGGGACCCTACAGAACAGCCTCCTGAGCCGCTGATTATTTTACGTAGCACCTGAGCAAAGGAGCCCAGCTTCCCCTTCAGGAGACGAACGTGACCTGTCAAGTGTCACGCCAAGGAGTCTGTCAGTCCACAAATTAAAGAATATGGAGAGCCCTGCCGCTGAAAGATGATAGTGGGATACATCATGCCTGGTCAAGGCTATCGCCGCACATATCCCAGCCGAGATTCCGAGGCCGCGTCTAGACAAAAATGTGCTATTGAATTGAAGGCTTTTTGAAGGCGAGCTCGCAAAACACGCCTTTTGCGGCCAGAGTACCAGAAGCAGATATCATCGGCATAGAGCGACATATCAACAGTGTGGCACCCGCTTCTCAATTCCGATGAGGTTGATATTAAATAGGGTTTGGCTTAAAATACTGTCCTGCGGCACACCGCGCGTGACATGGCAAGAGGCTGTTTCGCCATCCTTCGTGGACATAAAGACAGATCTATCGAAGAGGTAATCGGGTATCCATGTATACATGCGATTTCCGATGTCTACCGATTCCACTGCAGATCTTATCGCCTCATGGGCCACACAGCCAAAGGCTAGAGTGCTCTAATGTCAATGAACACTTCTAGAGTGGTGCGACTCTGGGCTTTTGCACTCTTAAGGGCAAACACTTTGTCGGTGCGGCTTCGAGACTGTTTGAATCCAGTCATCTTCGGGGCATACGCGTTCAGGTTGGTCAAGTCCCAGTCTAGCCGAACAAGGACCATTTTTTTCCATCAGCTTACCCACGTAGCTCAGGATTGCGAGGGGCCGATAAGACTCAGTTTCGGTAGGGATTTTGCCGAATTTGAGTTCCGGAACAAGCCGACCTCGCTTCAGTCCGGTTTGAGGCGGCCCGTTTCCCAGCTGTTGTTATAAGTGCCGAGAAGGAAGCTCTTAGCTTTATTTCCAAGGTGCGACAGAGCTGCGTAGCTGATGCCATGTGGACCAGGTGCGAGAGTCTTGTTTACGGAAGACAAGGCAGCAAGTAGTTCTTCCATTGTGGATGGTTTGATTATGGCTGTCACATTTGCAGAGGGCAAAGAGACAGCTGTGAGGGTGGCAGGTAAAACTGGATCCTGCAAGGCTATGACTTTGACGCAAAAATCTTCAGCGACGTCTAGGTCACAGTGGTTCTGTCGCAGAGCAATAGAGTAGAAAGGGTGCAGCGCAGTAGGTGTTGCCATTAAGCTATGTAGTAAGGTCCAAATCCTCATGAGAGGTTTTCGCGAGTTTAATTTTGGGCGGAACGACTGCCATTCCTGCTGGGCCAATTTCTGCATACGTCGCTGGACGTGCCTCTGTGCGCGTCTAGCGACTCGTATATCTTCAGATGTTCGCGTTTTACGAGCACGTGTTTCAGCCCTCTGACGCACCGCACGGAGCCTTTGGTACTCCGCATCGGACACAGACAGCCTCGAGGATAGTCGGAGGAAAACCTTCATGCACGAGCCTCTCGCCCGTGTCATGGCGTCTATTAGGTCGCTGTACGATTCAAAATTTCCATCGAGCTTCTAAATAAGAGCAGAGTATAGTGACCAATCCGCGCAAAGAATTTCACGGTTCGATGGCCCTCCACATGGACCATCTAGCAAGATATATGTAGGCAGGTGATCGCCTCCATGTTACTTGATGTCGACATAATGGCGGGCCTATATAACAGTCTGAGGGAGACAGACCATGGTGACATAAAGGGTCCTCGACACTGCGCCTCGGCTATACGTGGGCACACCTGTATTGATGACAGTCAAGCCGTTACGGCAAGCCGCGTCGAAGAGGCGCCTGCCTCTACCTGTGGTCTTATGCTGCCCCAGGAGGGGCGATGCGCGCTAAAATCTCCAGTTAACAAGTGTGGTGCAGGTGTGGATCGTAGGACGTGCTGGAGTTGGTCCACGTTAAATGCATCATCCAGTGGTATGTACGCGGCTATGAGGAAAAAGTGCTGCGCAGAACTCTTAATAGTCACTGTGACATACTCATTTGTTCATCTGGAGGCGTGGTATGCTCCATGTACGTCAGGTGGCTCCCTATAGCGAGCACAACTCTTGAGAAAGCCGCACCTGTTTAACACTGGAGAACCGTGTACACCTCTTTAAAATTATATAAAATTTTGCGATCAAACAAATTCGCCAAACCCTGCTCCGTTAAAAGGTTTTCGTTTACCATATCTAATAGGGGTTTGCTGATGGAAATGCAAAATACCCAGCGCGCCAATGGTAGGCATGCAAACGCAATGTCAATTCCATCCTAGAATCACTATCCTCGGGTACGGCGGCCGTACGTAAACGGAGCTACGAATAAGGCCAAATGTTCCTTTAATATCTCTTTAAATGAAAGAAAATGCGTATGACAAAATTGCGAGGACACCTTAGCCCTTTTTATGGCATAGTAACTGACCAATGATTAATGTGTATTTGCCGAACGGATGGGCCAGCTATGCAAGCGGCGTCGTAGCGGCCTGGATATCTAATGACTGTTGGGCCAATGGGTGAGGTAGGAAGGAAACGGTGAAGTTCGGCAAGGCGTGCGCTAAAAGCACGGGACCTTTCCTAACCGCCCCTATCATTTTGTTTTCGGCGTCCTTTTCTTCTCTTCGTTACTAAGACCAGAGTTCTTTAATGCTTTGAAGGACTCTGCTAAGGCCTTGGGCACTCGTCCTTGTTAGGCCTAAATCTATGCCTAAACTAATGTAACTGTAACGTTGACCCTTACGAACTCACAAGAAACGTCAAACTTGCTCTAAGCAAAACTACGGTCAGCGGTTTACGACATGTGTGCGCAAAGCGTGCCGTTAGGCATAACGGCAGAATGCCACGTATTTAAGACATTTTAGCAAAATGAACTTTGCTACTCCCTTGTTCGGCTAAAGTTTTATTTTGGCTTCAGTACATTCGTCGAAATGACGGGCCTTAGTGGCACCACACCCACGACTATAGAAACGCGAATTCACAATCCTCCGAAGACTCCAAACAAATGCATATCCCCACGACACCCTTCTGTACGCCATATACACCATTCAATATTGCGCCACCTGTAACTTCTATCATTCTCCCGAGCCATCAAGTATGGGAAGGTGAATGAACCCCAGACGTCAGTCCCAATCCCACCCAAACGTGCTGAACCATTATCGCGTCTAGACTGGGACACCCTCCGCGAATATGTCGATCAAAAAGAACCCCCTGCCTCCTTCGATTATTTTGCGAATCTTATTCCAACTTGTACCGAAGGAGCCACCGAAGAAATCGTCTGCTTTTCAGACACACCGGCTCTCGATGTCCACCTCACAAAGATCTCCAAAAAAGTGCCCTATCTCCCACAATTGTACCGCTCTGCCGGCAAATATTATGCAATCCTTGTCCGCATTCGCCGCCAGTATAAAGTCATCACGTCTTATCAATGTTGCTTTCCAACAGCTACTGAAATAATCTGTGTCCCACTCGGTCATGAAAAAGGTCTTGGGAATATCCGAATAATACCCCAAAGTTTTGGAACTACGGAAAAAGAGCGACTTGTGGTATTTTGTACCCTCGTTCTCACAAAAGACCCAGTCAGAGTTGAACATGATATTGTTATGACTTTCTTGCCCCCATGCCCAACTCTAACCCCCCCACCCCCCCCCTTTTTGCACACATTCCCATTTCATCGCCACAGGATTATCTCGACCTTCCCTTCACCTTCAATGAACTTTACACGGCCATTCAATAAATGAAACCGAAATCTGCCCCTGGACATGATAATGTAACCTGCAAACACCTCCGCAACTTGCCAAAACCTGCCCTTGTTGCCTTACTTGGCCGTGTTAACTGCTCCTGGGAAACTGATGAAGTTACGTATTATCTTAAACTCACTCTCATCTTCCATAATCCCTAACCAAAGGATCCTGGTACCGGCCCGACTGCCCTCACCAACCTCCGCCCCATCTCGCTTACTTTTGTTGTCTGCTAACTCATAGAAAGGCTCATAAATAACCGTATCACCCATTACCTCCGATTTGTCCAACCATACTTTCACCCTGCGAAGACGGGCTTCCGCCCAAACCTGAGCACCACGATAGCATTTGGGGATTACGGCGAGTGATCAATCGTACCCACCATAACAACTCTGCTCCCGACCTGATCCTAGCAGTTGAACTGCGCAAGGCCTGATCGCGTCAACCAATCAGAAATACTAGAGGAAGTGGCGCACGCCTACCTACGCCCCCGGCCGCAAATCTGGATCCGTAATTTTCTGAACGCTCGGCCAATACTACTTCAAGGGTCTCACCCAGGCTGGATTAAGGTTGACCGCAGGGTCCCTCAGGGGTCCATACTTGCCCCGATCCTATTTAACCTCGCCATGGTGACGGTTACCAAAAATCTCGAACGTGACTCTGCTTCACGATTCACAATATATGCAGACGATGTAACCATATGGATTGAATAAGCCGAATTTTTATGCCCCGAAGACCTCCTAGCCACTGCAAATAGCCTTGAATGCTGCTTGGCCTATTTGCTCTTGAATAATACCCGACAAAAAAAACGAATTATTACCCGTATTTGGACACAAACACCCTTCGAATTATATTCTCCCAACTCTTCTTCTCGCCGGTACACCTAAAACCATTAGTTTTCAACCCATACGATTACTCGTAATCCCAATCAGACGCAAACATAGCCCGTCAATATGGCTACAACAATTGAAAGCTAAATGAAAAACAATTCAACATGCCATACATCCCATCTCGAACTAATTTGGTGGAGAAAGTCAGAAGGCAACAAAAACTTTAGTACTTGCTGTCGCCATTGGTACCATAACTTACGCAGCCCAATCCTACCACCTCAACACAACGGCCATGCGAACACTTCAACATCTGCACAGAACCACCCTTCGCACCACCAGCAGGGTACTAAAACATACTCGTCTGGATAACTTGCAAGCCGCAGTGCTCTTCCTCCTTGGAAAATGTAATTTAGGAGCAAGTAAATATCCACTCATAAAAACACATTAACACATCAAGGTGTTACCATCCGCCTGAGACAATCTCAAGCCACTACTACCCTAGGACATCCCACCTCTTCTGGCTCCCTGGAATTTCCCTTTTGTCACGGATTCCACGGACACCCATCCCATCCCGTGCAGGCCCACCCCGTCCGCGCTGCCCGCATCGACGCTCTCCGGAACAGCGAACGCGAGCATTGCTCGTCCGCTCGTTGGCAACGCACGGGCTTTACTTGACCTCCCCTCGATCCTAGGCAAACTATCCCTTAATATTCCATGTGCTACCATCCTGGAAGCGGAGCTCCATACTATCATTCAAGCCATAGACTACCTCATGTTTGACCATATACGCATCCTGACGGGCTCTTTCAAAGCCTTACAGATTCTAAAATGTCCCACATCAAACAGTACCATCGCCAACAAAATCCTTAACCAGATCTCCATCCTGAAATCTATCGGCATTCATCTTCGCATCGACTGGTCACCTGTACGCGAGGAGTCATCACCGGGGGACCAGGCAGCCCACTCGGCAGCACGGGAGTGTATAACTTCTAGTCCTCCGATGGTACCCGAGTTGGCTCCGGCACCGTCTCAGACATAACGACCAGCGATTCAGCTTCTACGTTACAAAAAGAAACAAAAAGACTGCCTCAAGGCCCAGACTCCAACCGGCTTTTCATCGGCTCTGCCCTCGCTCCCAAGATCAGCGGAAATTTTCATAAACAAATATTTTGCCAATGCTAGCCTTACCCCAGGGACCTTCCGTAAATGGTACACCCCATCTCTGCCGCTTCGATGTCCCTTCTGCAAATTCCCGATGCTCGCCACATTCTAGCACCTAAATTGGCACTGTCCAAAATTCGCGCGTTGCAGGACCTTCAAGCCTCCTCCTCATACATTCTGCTTATACATTGACCCTCGTACACTGACACCCTCCATGCTGGCTTTAATTGCACACTAAGCCCTCCAAAGCGGTCTAGTGCGAGCTGTTTTGAGTCGTGAGCCTGCTCTCATCAACCCACACGGCCTCTCCAGCGTCCTCAAGGATACCACCTGTTTTTGGTCGAACTTTCCCCGCTTTAAGATGTCCCATGCTACAAACACCGCCTTCTACTCCCACTTTCCCACTTGACGTGCAGTCTTCCTGCCACAATAAAAGCTACCTTATCCTACTCCCCAACCTGAAAGCAGTGGATGGCTTGCCTACCGGAAGGTTGTTACTGGACACGGTATGTTGTCATTTTATTTTCACGTGTTTGCCATTACAAATAAAATCTAAATGCAACCTACCAGCAGACATCTTGGACCACTAGTTACAGGAGCACATGGCAAATGGGAAAATGAAAAATAAGATAGAACAAAAATGGCAGGAGAAAGAAACGGAGCGTAACTATGTGCGGTTAGTGTAACTGCTGTAGATGTCCGAATTCAGCCATTGCACCTTCATGTTGTCGCACTAAGGCCTCTTGCAGAGGTTCGTGTTTCGAGGGTTGCGTAGAACCTCCTTTGTCGCCTTATGCGCACATCGCTGAGAAGGCCAGTGGCATAAGATCTGGACGTCCTCAGAGAACAGCCGCCGAGTGTTTAGATCTCGCACGGAGAGAACAGCCGCCGAGCCTCTAGAACAATTTCCAGAGAAGTACCCCGTAGCAGCGCCGACACAGTGAGCACACCACGCAGCGCGCCTTACAGCGAACGGAAACGGCGTAAAAATTATTTGCTAATACAATACGAGTGAAGCCAGCTCATCTATAGAATCACCAACGTACGACTCGACAAAGGAAACGGTCGTTACCGGCCCGACACACCTTGCGCCAGAGGAAATGAGAATGAGGAATGACAATTCAGCACAATTGGCGGACTATGCTAGACACAAGAGAGAGCAATAAAATGAGACAGAAGGCAGTAATACATGAGGTAAAAGTAATAAAAAAACTACAAAGTCCCGAATTTGTTTTCGTCTGGAAAAGACGACTGGGAACGGCTCCGGCTTTTACTCGTGCTACATTTTTGGTCCCGAATAGGGGGAATTTCCCTGGGGGAATGTTTGCTCTTGACTGAAGTTAGCGAGCTGACTGCCTCGAGGCCGCAGCCGCTATAGTTGCTAAGCTGCGCTAAGAAGACATTCGGGGATGTCTGAAACACTCATTCTTCATGCTATTCTTTGCTTTTCCTTTGCGGGTACCTCTTCGTGGCCGCCTTAAGCCGTCCTTGTGAGCTTTCAATTGCTTTTGCTCTTACTGCTGGCGTGTTACGAGCAATGAAGATACCTTGGAAACGAGGGGAATGTAAGATTGGTCCAGAAAGCACAGAGGTATATGCTGGGGCTGGAATGCACCCCGGGAATTCTGAAAATGCAAAGGTATGGAGATTTTCTCGGCCGGATAATTTATCGTTTTACTTGCCGTTCTTGCCTCCGGGGAACGTGTGTTTGGACTTGTATTATGGCGGAGAAGAATTCCTCACACCTGCAAAACCGTCGTTCTTTACAGTTTAGCAGGTGGATATCTGTCTTACCAGCAGAAAAAACACGAAGATAATATCTCCAAAGGAAAAAAAAACATGTAGGCAATTAGACCACAAAAGCTGGAACACAAAACTTTACGCAGATTTTTTGGCCACCTGAGGCGATGAAAAATCTTCGAGATCGGGAACAGCAGCCACTTCGATAAAGATTCAGCCACTGTTGAAACCGCGAAAGTTATTTTTTAAGTGTCTTTTTGACGGAGTTACAAAGCATTTCGTTGTTTCCTCCTCATGTTAATTTTACTTCTTCTTCATACATTGGCCACGTGCAAGATTGCGGCCAAAGAATCTTAAAGCTCTAAAAGTGAGCACCTGTAGAAAATTAAGTTGGCGTAAATTACCTCAGTTCTGAGAGTAGAGTACCAAGAGGCGAGAAGGTCATGTTGGAGAGACTGCACTTTTTAAGCATGTCGAAATGTATGGCAGTACTTTAGGCTTGCATTGCTGTAGCTGCCTGCTTACACTATGCTGAAACAGTACGCTATGTAGGAAATCATTCCCGCTTTTTTTCTGCAATTGACACTTAGACTGCTATGTCCAGCACGTCGCTTACAAAAACAATCAAGTACTACTCCGTCTACGACGACAATGGTTGAACGTGAAGCTTTCTCGTAAGGAATTCCTTGGTTATCGTGTCAGTTTGGTTTTTGACTCGCAGATCATTTGAACTTTGGCTGGGTGAGATTTGACTTTGATCGGCACGTAGTTCGGACATCTCATAGCGGCTTTCCTTTTGACCCTTCGCCATTTGATTTCGCAAGAGAATGCTTCGCGTTCAACCGTAATCTTTGTTAAACGGAGGGACGCATGAATTTTTTGTCTAACTTTTCCCGTCCATCCATACCTCTCAAAATCCAAACTGCTTCGACTGTGCTGGATAGATGTCTCCTGCGTAACGCCAGACGGTTCGGTTCCAACCACAATCATCACTTCTCCCTAGATCATCATCGAATATTAATGATTGATGGTTCATGATTTATAGTGGTGTTCCCCCTTGTAGCGGGATAATGACTCGTCATCTTACAAAAATAAACTAAAAAGAAACTAAAATACCTAGGTTTTACCCTCTTCGCTTAATACTAGCGCTGCTTTTAGAGCAGGGACAACAGACTTATTAGACACAAAATACTTTTTCTCTTACAGGTGGTAGCTGTCCCGTGCAATATTCCGCTCTCTGCTTTTCGTCCACCAGCATTTTCTAATCTTTTCGTCGCCTCGACATCCTTGAAGTTAACCCGCTCTGTGCTAAGCTTAAATCCTAGGGCTTCTGGAAGCCGAATATTTCCTCATGTACATTTGGATGGATACCCTCGCATTGTAACACTATGTGCCTCATAGTTTCTGTTTCTGTTCCGCAGAGTGCGCATACCCCATCATTTTGTGTATACTTTCCAACAAAGCTCTGAGTTCGCGAGCAACCTGCTCTAACCTCAAAAAGCAAAGCACTTCCATCACCATCAGAGAAAGTTGGCTTTCCTGCAGTGTAGTTTGTGTTGCGCCGGACGACAGGAGCAGGACAAATAAAGCTTCGCTTTAAAAGAAATTGACATTGTCACCCCCCCCCCCCCCCCCTTCTCGTAAATTGAAGTTGAGGCTTAAAAGTTCATACTGATAAAAGGAAGGCATCTGAGCCGCTACTCAGCGGTAGACACGGAAGGGCACATCCTAGTGTGGAATCAGGTCAGGTAAATTAAAGCGTACCTCAACTCACCGTCGGGTATGTAAGCCTAGAAGGAGGGGGGAAGGCAGACCGTGTTCCGCACAGATCTTGCCAGACCACTCATAACGGCATGGGCATGGAAAGCACGCCTTGGACTTAGTTGCGACTAGCCCTTGCTACTATCATGTATTACGGGCAAAGCACCTAGGGGATCGGGGTCCCGGCGTCTCCTGTCGTCGAAGTCTCATGTCGTCATGGTCAATCAGTTGTCAAACGGTGGTCAAACAAGGGTTAAAAAACAAAATAAACTAACATCATTCAAAACAATTTAAAATACAGGAGTAATCGGGATTCACTTCCATTATACGCCTCGAGCGCGGCCTGTAGGGGCGCCACTGAAATCCCCCTAGCGGCCCGTTTCGAAAGCAGGCGCGGGAGTCCGCGCCCCGCTCCCCAGTGCCGCCGCTGCTTTTGCGGCACGTTCACGACTAAGATTTACCGTTTGTGGCCGTTTGAAATTCATGTTTGTGTGGAGCAGTCACTCTGTTCGCAAATGGGGTGTGTTTACGAGAGTGTAAATGTTTCCGACGCGACCTTAGTGTGGTATTTTCGGTCTGTATAAGCGCCAGGTGTGTGTCACAGGCCAGCGTCGCGAAACCGGCGTATGATGGAGCCGATTGTAGTTACACTGACCTGAATTTACTAGCCGTGTCTCCGTAACCACCGGTTCCTCAGATGTTCATGCTACGGCTATACACTACGATTTAAATCGGTTTTGTGCGCTTACATATTCAGCGGAGCACTCATACCTGACAGCACACCAGTTACGTTTGCCAATATTATACCGCAGATACTGATCATCACCATTTACAAGCCAGTGTGTGTTAATTTCGGGAATATTCAACAAAAGTACGATGGACAATGCATAATTATACTCGGGGATCAGCACACGACAGAGTCGTCTTGTCGTGAGGTGCGCGCCCGCATACCTTCATTTGCTACATATATCCTCTGCGAGGAGCGCGGAGACGGGCTTACAATATAATCCGCGTCCGCAACTAAATGCTTCTTCGAAATATTGTCATATGACACAGGGAGCCTGCAGAATAAACCAGAAACTGAAATCAGAGGGCATTATCACATACCACACTCTTCCAACGACACATTTCATCGCTTGTTGAACAGCCTACCCTGTATACTTCCAAAAATGCGTCCGCCGTACGATCAGCTCTTCGTTGAAGTAGAAAAACAAAAAGAAAGTGCACGCGAGATTTATGTGTGGGATTACTAAAACGTTCATTGCTTGATTCCGCTCCGCATTTGTACACAGCGTCCCCCTCCACGCCCCCTCACCGATTTCTCGCGAAATAGCAGTGCATTTCGCGTATAGTTGGTCTAGTGAAACCTACCTGGCTTAAGTTTAGACGAAGGTCTTTAGCATGCCAGTAGCTGCGCTGCTTTTTTTTTATTTCTGTTAGAGCTTATTGTGTTTCTAAATTCCGCATTGTCACAGCATTTATTTTTCTGTGGTTTCATTTCCTTGGTTCTTGCTATATGGCGTGTGTGGGCACATATTTAACGACGCACAGGCTTGGAATAAACTTTACATTTTCGCATAGTTTATATTATAAAAGGCATAAGTTATTGTCCGGGATTCGGTAATCACATCCCCGAAACATATTTTTTTTGCGGCGTATATATGCGAAACGAAGCCGCATTCGTTGTCCACGCTGAAAAATGAAGCCAGCCTCTCATTGTGCCAGTATCAGGTCTAAACGAGGCGTCAGTAGAATTCATTTGTGCCTGATGTTTTGGAGGTGACATGGGTGATATGTTGCTGCCGTCGCCGACGACCGGAAGAGCGGCGACGAAGCGCGCAGAACCGCGTCCCCGGGTAGCTCTTGCAGGCGATCGCGTACTCTACGAAGACGCAGCTGCTTTTTAAGTGACCTAAACGTACTCTTGCCTATAGTCGTCACCATAACAAGTTTTTTTAGGGCGCGGAAAGGCGAAAAGAAGCGAAATAGAACCAAAACACTGCACGAGCCCCTATCAGTCACGCAGCGCAAATCCCGTGAACGCCGCGGAGAAGCGGCGGCAGGCGGCGCAGCGATCGCGAAGCTCGAGGCGTATGGAAAAAATTTTTGAACTCTGTTTCGAAATTCGTTCCAAATGCCAAGCTTTGCTCCTGAAAAGCATATTGTTGGCATGATGCGGCGTGTACCACGAAGACAACTTACGGCCACTTCGCCTCTCGCTGAATTGCTTAAATCCATTTCAACACAAGAGCGGCCGCCATCGCCACAGCAATCGCGCTATCGCTCCTCCTACAGGCGCTTCTCCGGCGTCCAATCAGCGCGCGCCCTGTGGCAAGAGCGAGACTTACAATCTTTGAATACACTTACACTCTCCATTATTCGCCCCTCCCCACGTTTCCCGTCAGTGTAGGTGGTCCAGCATAATTTTTTTAAAGTCCTCGCGCTCGCAAATGGAACAAGGTTGGCCATTAAGAGTTATACGAGCCATAAAATATTTTTTATATTTCATAGGCCGAAAGACCAGACTCTTGTAGGTATGCTTACTAGAAAAACTTCTTGATAATAAAACGCGAAACATCTTCAGTGATGTCAAGACGCTGGTATTTTTCTTTGCAAATTCCGAAATGTTGATATATATATTTTTCAATAAGGGAAAGTGACGATAGCAACGCCGTTCAAATCTAGGCTTTTCTGTGGCTGCAACGCTCCTCTCGTGAGTCAAGAGACAGAATACCAGCAACAGGAAAAGCAGAATATTGTAAAATATTGAAATAGGCTCTAAACTCGTATACGTAGTCTCTCCAAAAACTGCTTTGAACCCCAGAGGCGCACACGGCTGTTTTTTTTAGACAGCTTCCATGGCACCAAAGTTCTCAAGAAAAATAACGGCAAACTCATGCGCCTCTGCGCGGGAGTCTGACTCGATTCATGGTGGCGTCTGGGGGCACACGTCAGCAGACGACATTGACGCAACAGTGCATGCAAAGTGCTGACACACGACACTGCTGCGTCGAGTGCTGCGATAACTTGCGAAACTACTTTCACGTCGTCTCGGGGAGAAGCTGACGCTGACGACACTCTTCTTTTATGTGGCTTTGTTTTATTTTAATTTTAGCATACGCAAAGCAGGCGTAGGCGTTCGAATGTCTGAGGAAGTTCTGCCTTGAAGACATTTCTAATAGGGAAGCAATAGGTGGCTTCATGAATAAAACAAATGCCTGACGATTACGGTACTCCCTAATACAAAATATGTGCGCAGCGGGAACTGCAGTCTTCTCGGTGAAGGCGCATAGCTGCTGCGTCTAAAGAACTGATCGCGTCATCAACGACCGCACAGTGGCGCCGCTACTCAGCCGTTATCTCGCAGTGTGTCGTCGCCGTCGGCGAACATGTTGTTGCAAATTGTGTTTGAACCTCCAGCGCAAACGTCACGTGGTTCGGATGAGCCGCGCAACAAGGACGACGACGAAGGACCCGAAGGACCGATGGACGTGTAGCACGGCATGCGTGCTGGGCTCCTGCCATTTTTGTGAACTTGAAAGAACAAGACGTATGCTTTTTATGGATGTCTGATCTTGCATTTTTTTTCTCGGGCGCCACTAGACACCGATGACGGTTTTCACACACGTTTGGGGCGCGGTATCATTGTACTACCCTCCCTTTCACACTTTGTAAGGAGCGTCTTCGCGCCGCCCTGGCAAACCACCCTCCCCCTCACAGTCTCGCGACACTCTCCTCCACCGTTTTCTTTCAGTATTCAGTGTTGCCATCGTTCACTCGGTTACGACGCCGTCACCGTCGCCGAACCACAGTTGGAGACGCTTACTGCTGCGCACTAAAAGCCAGCCTCGGCACCTGTAGCAGCGAAACGACTCCTCTTCTACGTGTTTGCAAATTTCCATAGCATGAATTTATCATCAGCAGTAGTGAAATTTGGCCGCCTGCGCCGGTACATTGGAGATGATGTGAGAGAGCGTAAAACCACCGCAAAGTGAGCGAACAGAGGGCCAGCGATATCCACCATCGTCGTAAACTCTCGCAATGCATCCTGGCAGGAGGGAGCAGCGGCGGAACACGTAACTGATAGATCGAAGCCATTCGAAAGCGCTAGTGACAACCATACTGCAAAGCGAATCTTGTCATTGAGCATGACAAAGCCCTTCGAAAAAAGGTAGAAGCAAAGCGCTGCAAATGTTGATTTGAACAATAATGACTGCGCATTACGAATCCTTGTGAATTTTTCTATGTGTCGCCGGACTCTTTACTGCACCTAGTTGCTGAGAAAACAACAATCTGTTACTACGTAAGGTTAAAACTAACTATAAAAAATTACATCCCATCATCATCATCGTCGTCGTCGTCGTCGTTAGCCTACTAAGGTCCACTGCACGACGAACGCCTCTCCCACTGACCTGCAACCGCTCCTGTGCTGCGCTGCTCGATTTCACAGTTTACACCTGAATTCTTTCATTTCATCCCTTCAACGGAATAATGGCCTTCCCCTTCTTCTATACCCTTCTCTTGGTATCCCCTCTGCTACCCTAAGTGTCCAACGGTCGTCGGTTCCTCTCACTAGATGGCCAGCCCAAGTCCATTTCTTTATCTTTTCGAAGTCCATTGAATTAGGCTTTGAATAGCTGTAGGGTGAAGCCTTAATTTATACATGAGACAGAAAGTTTTGTGAGGATATTTAATAAAAACATTGGCCGCGTATCTGCTCCTTTCTTTACAAATGTCTACAAAAGACGATAGTCTTTCGTTAACATTTGCCAAGTAAATTCCTCTGTCTGCTTTGCCATTCAGCTCTCACGCTGTTCCTTTTCCGTCGCGCTCCTTCCAAGGGAAAGAGAAGAAAGGTTTGCCCAAGTCAATTTAAATTTATGGTGTTCCACTGCTCCAGGCCGGGTGACTCGATGCCAGCGCTGCCATACGCGAAGACGCGCGTAAATCGAGGCTATAGAACCACGTTTCCCCACTCTACGTGCGTTCCAAGCAGAACGTGGAGTCTATCTAGTTAGTGGAAACTTTCGTAACTGTTGCCACTTGATTTGTTAAAATGCCACCACAAGCAATAGTGGCGCGGGCGACAGGAGGCGACGGAGTGAATGTGTTTTCTGCAGTCGATGCAGTATATTATTTCGCAAAAATTGAGCGTCCGTGAATTTTTTTTATAACACAAAACTCTGTAATATCACTTATCTATTTTCCGCCTTATGCTTCCGTAATGTCTTTTTCTTGTTCCTTAGTGTTGACCACGGAGGTGTTAACAAGTATGAATACGGACAGCGGACTTACAGGTTTAGATTTGGCTGTGGGTATACAAGACTTTTGGGTATATAAGACTGTGGGTATACAAGACTTCGTGGATATATAAGATTTTGTCGGGTGGCTGAATCGAGTCATAGACAGACAGAGAGACAGACAGACAGACAGACAGACAGACAGACAGACAGACAGACAGACAGACAGACAGACAGACAGACAGACAGACCAAAATTTCTGGGTTTAAGTAGCCCAAGAAAGTCTATCGTCTTTTAAATGTATTTCGGTCATCAAATTTTGATGCCGCAGTTTTTATTAGGCCCCAAACATTGTCTACCCAACAGGGAATCTATGTATAGCAGTGGCAATGACTCTAATGGAGCCGGGTGTCTGATGCCTTATAGAGATACACGGCCTGATTAGAAGTCACCATGTGGGCTAACAATGGGTGGAATTAGAAATTGATGCAGCTTGTTGAACCTTTAATATGTGTCCTGAATATTGGACTGGAATTAGTGCTCGAACTACATTCACATCGAATCATGAAGTGATATTCAGAAAAGTTTTTCACTGCTTCCAATATTCGCATAACTGCAGCTTTTTACGAAGTAATATTCGTCGATGCAAAAGAAGTTAATATTAGATGTATAGATTATGAGGACCAATTACGTGCATTTGTGCTCACCAAACGGAGGAAACGAACGTTCAACGCGGTTGTAGAGAAACGTTCATTTGTAACTATTGCGCGGTACCGAATTGGTTTCCTTATAGATAATTTCCTGTATTCTCGCGGTCCGTGCTCTCCCAATCTTCTGAATTTATCGCCTTTGGGTAAAGATAAGGCTGAAGACCCATCCGTGCGGGTACGTGGACACAACGCAAATGTATCTTAATCTCGTGCCTGAGGGAACCCAATCAAAACCGACGTACTTTTCCATTATTTTCCTGCGTGTCTGCATCATTTTCATTCTTTTCTTCGAGAAACAGCAATTATCTTCCTGGAAAGTCAGCACATGTAGAGCAAAACGTAAAGCTTGCGACTTAAGTGCGGAATGACAGGGGCGGCGTAAAACGTTGAACCATAAGCCACAGGGTCCGGCTTGCAACATGCGTTTCAGTTCGTTCATCACGCGATGCACATAAACAAATGTTAAATTATTACTCCGAGGCAAGATGTAATGGGTTGGGGAAGCAGATATGGCAGAAACAAAATTAACGCATTTAGTTCAAGTCGGAAAGGAACGACAGTTACTGAGAGAGAGATAACGACATTTTCTCCTGCGAGTGCCTTGTCTTCCCCATTACAGAAGCTGCCTGTTACAATTGTACGCTTACACCGACAGTCCCAGTTTACCGCTGACAAGTTCACAGAGGCAGAGCGTCCTTAAAGCAGTGTGTGTTACGCGTGTACAAAAATGCACATGCACTCCACCATCTGTCCTACCTTAACTTGACAGAAACAAAGACACGGCAAAGATGCGCATCAGGAGATCGATTGAAACAGTCTCTAGCTCCTTCCTCACGGATTTGGTGCGCTACAGCTGTAGTACCTGCCGACTAATTAATGTTGCGACCGAAGAGAGACTCAAACGGGCGATGGCTTGTAAATGGCACTCTCTCACAGCTAATCAAAACCGCATAACAGCTTAGCGAGTCCGATTGCGTACGAGATTGAATGTAGCATTATAAACAGGACAGAATATAGGCACTGCTTTAGTCATTCGTGGCGGGATTAGATTTGTGGCATGATAAAAACAGGAAAATATCATCTTACGCACACAACGTTTTACCAGAGGGTTACGGTGGAAACGTGTGTTCTCTTCGCGCTCTTATTGATTGTTGAGTGTGGTTGTTACTGAAGTTGTTTAGTACAATTACTGATAGATTGGGTAATAGAATAGTCGTGTGAAAAGGTTGAGCGTTATGATTGATTCATTAAAACGGTGCACACGATTAATCATTGTATTACGCCTTCACTAATGCACCTCCCCCACGTGGTATTATTATGCCCTCTCAGTAAGTTTGATATAACGCATGCTGTCATGGAGCCAAAGATGACGCGCTGGCTTATAAGCCGTCGAATACATAGAGAACACTGTAGATAAAAAGAAGACTATTCTAGGCTAGTGGCGTAAGTGCGAAACATTCCCCCGTCAAATGGCATAATTCGTGTGGCATAAGAAAGAATGAACCATGCGCCTCACTCGGGGTCCATATAACACAGCCGGTGCAGCCGGGTGGTACAAGCAAAATCATAAATAATAAAATGCAATGCTTGGTTCGCGGCAACATGTTCACAATTTCAGCTGCTAGATAAGTTATTATATATAGAACAATAAGTAAACGAAATTTATGAAATCAATTAAACAATTACTTTCAATGACGTTTTACCAAGCCTTCGATGACTCCCTTGTGGGGTATGTACGTACGCATGCGGAGTGGGGCATAACAAACTGGGTTAAACTTAGTGCTAGGCAAAGCTTAATTTATCGTAAATTGACAAGCTCGGGGCTCTAGTGTGGGGTGCAACCAAATATAAAGAATATAACATGTCGCTGCTATCCTCCCAACCCACATTTACAGTACCAAAAGCACTAAGACATTCGCATTTCTTTCTCTCTTCAGCCCTCATCCAGTCAGAGCAATGCAGGTCATTCATCACTTGCTGTGGTTGTGTTCGGCCTTAATCCGACGAGAATACAGCATTTTGCGGCGGCCAGCCTCCGTTCGGACTACGCGTTCTTTTACAGTGCGCAGACACAATGGCTCGATCATCGTTGAATTTTGGACTTAATCCAACAAGCAAACCTCTTCATGTTCATCTAATCCTCTTCCCTCATCATCAACTGAATCGCGATCTCTGTTTATGTCCTATGGCGAAGTAAGTGGGTAAAAATATCAATGGCGTCCCAAATGGTCCAAAAGGATACGAAACAGGGACTTTTCTGCACCTTTAGCCAAGAGATAGAGAGAGACAGCTTAAATGTGAACTGTTGAGGTTAGTCCTGCTAGTTGGAAGGCTTGCTACGCCAGATGGGCAATGACTACAATGATGAGTGGTGAATGTTGGGCATTATTGGCACACCAGAGAGAAGACAAACTCACAACGATTAAAATGAGATTTAAAGAAGCGCTGCTAGCAAAATTCGGACATAAGAATCAATTTCGAAAAGAAATTGTAATGTAAACTCTACATTAAAATACCATGTAAACGGTGCAAAAAAGAAAGGAAGAACACCAACCCAACAAAAAGGAATAGCTAAACAACACAGCGCAAAAGAGCACATATATTGAGACACTTGCGGTGTTTAGTATAGAAAAAGATTTGTCCAGTTCAGAGGCTCGTAGTAATCAGAGCAAGGATTGCATTTATATTACATTCACCGCTGACCTATTTTATTTTACTTTTCAGATCGACTGGTTGGAATACTCTAATCTCAAACAGAACTCATTACATCCACACCACAGATTACCTCCTAGTTCTTTGATTCGTGGCCTCCGAAATAGAGCTGCACCTAACCCTTCCTAAGCGTCGGCACACGAACTGACGTGTCCTTACCTACTCTCTGGCCGCGCTTGGGTTAATCATCTTAACGAGTACGAGCACGTGCCCGGTGATCATGCGGTGGGTGGGATAGAGAGCTGCGCAATACATTGTTGACCGGTTTCTGATCCGGAAATGGAATCAACGCAAATACGGCCGCACATGCGGCATGAAAGGATACCGTGTTTACGGAAAGTACACTGCTCTTGTAAACACTGCAAATAAAACATATCCTGCGCAAGCTACAGAACAGAACAAAGTAGTTTATTTCATTAAAAAACATCACAAAAACATGGTGATGAAGAATCTGCATCCACAGCCTGTACAACTAGTATTGGATCCATTACAGAAATATTGTCAAAAATACAATCCTGGGCAAAATGGTTGATTTTCGCACACAAGTAAAAAGAATTGGCAGCAAGTTATGCTGTTAGTGTTTTACAGTAGTGTTCCTTACATTCAAATTATGTCTTATAAGCTAGAATAAAACTTCCCGTTCTTTGGTGATAACCAACTAAGTGAGCAACAGCGTACTTCGTAGTAGTAGTACGTAATAATTTTAATAATGAAAAGGAGGCACGAGGGTATTGGGAGGAAAATAGACGGAATAGGGTGATAAAGAACACTTCAGAGGTTGACGAGGACACGTAAAAGGTCACTGGTTACCACGAAGTTTACTCAGCAATGGCCATGTTCACAAGACACTTAGTAGAGGAGGCAGAAGGTCACTTGAGCATTCGCTGAGAGGCATATTATGGCGAGAAGCAGAAGCCGAGACTGTCACATAGCTCCAGAAGACCGATGCCGACGACGATGAAGTGCTGGATGGCACGGACTCAGCTCGAACTGTCATGGCCGCACTGTAAATAGATTCGGTCTCTTTGAAAATAGATCGCTTCATCACTAATCATCGCACTTCCTGTTAGTCCTGCCACCACGTAACAATATTTTAATTTGTTTATTTATTGATTTATTTATTATTTATTTATTTATACATGCATGCATGTATACATACATACATACATACATACATACATACATACATACATACATACATACATACATACATACATACATACATACATACATACATACATGCATACATACATACATACAACATACATACATACATACATACATACATACATACATACATACATACATACATACATACATACATACATGCATACATACATACATACATACATAGTGCAGCCAAAGAGGGCTATCGCAGAAGGGGTTGAGGTACAATGCAAAGATAAAAACACGGTGAAATCACAGTGTTATACAATAATATTCAACGGCTTCCAATTGCATATTCAAATTGATGAAAGGGAAGAGGGTAGGTTGACCCTGGGAGAGAATTCCACTTCTTATTGTATTGGGAAGCCTACTGTGCTTGAAAATATTAGTGCGCGCAAAGTACGGGTTAACGTTGAGGGGGTGACAATACGCCTAATGTACTGTTTTAGACGGGATGACGTAATGTTTATCGGAAAAGCGACAGTCCGGGTTGATAACATGATGAAGATGCTTCAGGTATTGGGTATTGTGACGCACAGCTAGAGGTGTTAGCACTAAAGAATGAATTACATTATTGGGTGGAAATTCTGAATCAAAGCGGCGACAGATAAAGCGAGCGGTTGTATTTTGTGCAGACTCAATCTGGTTTTAATTCGCATTGCTTATACAGGGTTCCAAACTGGCGGAGCGTGTTCGACAATGGGGCGTATTAGCGACTTGTAAGCAATCAGCTTTGCTTCCCTGGGTGCTTCAGTCAGCGTTCGGCGAAGTTATTCAATTTTTTTTTCAGTGCCTTATTTGTGATAGAATTTATATGCTTGTGAACAGGATAAATTTGACGTAAAAAAAACTACAATGTATTTGTATTCATCCAAGGTATCTAGTGATTGAGCGTTGAATGTGTAGCTGTAAACGGGTGGAGATATACTGTTGGTAAACCTCATTATCGCGGTTTTACGAAAGCTAATTTTCATTTGCCATGTTTTCGACCATGAACAAATATGCGAAGAATGATTCTTGCAAATCCAAGCGGTCTTGAAACGAGGAAGCCTCGTAGTATAATACGGTATCGTCCGCGTAAAGCCGACTCTTGGATTAAATTTGTATTGGCAAGTCGTTCATCTAGAGGAGGAAAAGAAAGAACTGAGCACTCACCCCTGTGGTACCCCTGATGAAACCGGTACTATGGACAAGGATACTTTGTTGAATGATACAGACTGTGTACGTCACGTAAGGAAGCTGGATATTCAACCAACCAGTGGCGTATTTTTAAGAATGGCGTTTAATTTTAGCAATAGTTTGGGATAAGATAGCATGTAAGAAGCTTTAGAAAAGTCGATGAATATGACATAAACCTGGGTACTTATGTCTAAACTATGGCATATATCATAAGAAAACCCGGCGAATGGGGTTATTGTGGTGAAACCGCGCCTGAAATCGTGTTGCATATTAGACAAGAGAGCATTAATTTCAAGATAACGCATAATGTGTTTTTATGCTATATGTTCTAGTGTTTTGCATGAATAGGAGGTTGGCGAAATAAGTCTCTAATTACCGATGATCGGTTTATCACCAGATTGAAAATCCGGAAGAACTTTACCTAATTTCCAAGAGGATGGCACTGTTCGAGAACTGAGAGATTTTCGAAAAATTAATTTGAGATACCTAGACGGCCACTGGGAGTAACAGGTGAGAAAAAAGGTCAGGTATATTATCAGGCCCTGTACATTTTTTGGAATCAAGATTCAAAACAATGTTTAAAAAAGCCTCAACAGTGACGTCTATTCCGGTTATCGATATGTCTCGGTCAGCGCGAGGAAAGGGGGATAAACATTGTGGTCGAGTGAAAATACAGACTGGAAATAGGCATTGAAATCATTCGAGACTAAAACCGGGTCATGGGGGATGTCGCTGCCAACTAAGTTGGAACTGGAGTTGAGTCTTGGGGTGATATTCACGACCAAACCTGCACGGGTTGGTTTTTTAAAAGACCAGTCAGATGATGCTTATTAAAGGAGCCCTTTGCCGAGTTTGATTTACAGCGTAGCTCTTCTTCAGCCCGCGTGAATCGTTCAATGCTCCCAATGTTATCGGCGTGCTTCGCTCGCCTGAGCCTGCGCACGAGTCACGAAAGCTGCAAGATCTCTCGGTTCATCCACGGCAGCTTAGTGTCGATTTTCTTTGTTTTCAGAGGGGCAAACTTTCGATGCAGCTTTTAATTAGCGCTTCAAAATAGCTCACGGCAGTATGAACATCGGAGACAATGCCAACCAATCGAAATTCGTCGAATCGCTCCGCCATTATGTCTGTTATAGAGGCGTCGTCGACCTGCTGAAAATCACAAAAAGTAGTTAACGCTTGATTTTGCCAACGAATGGAGAAATTTAAGATAGCCACAACCACCCTGTGGTACGAAATACCGTCGATATGTTCGACGGTATTTGGGTTGAATAGGTTGACGACGCGGAACGTTCTGTGCGTGATCGTGTCAGAATGGTTGAGGATAGTCTGGAGAGCACCTAGTATGCCGAACAGTTCTGCCTCTTCAGGTAGTCCGTACGTGTTGGAAATCTCTAGTGATTCATTCAAGAACGCCAGGTCCAGGGTGTTCCATGCTATGGCTGCGTTGGTGCCACTGCGAGTCGCATTCATGAACATGTCTACCTCGTCATCTTCATCATCGTCCAATAATTTGCAAACATACTGTTCACTAGCCCCTACTTGACGTCGAGAACTCGGATGGCGGCGGGGAAGACTAATCTAGGATGTCGGTACAAGTTTGAGAACGGTATAGACGGGAGTGAATTTAGAGAGGCCACTGGTCGGGCCAAAGAGGAGTCTATTCATCGAGGGATGGGGCTTCAGGGGAGATGTGCAAAAATCGTGCACCTGGAAACCGTAGGCAAAGTGTCCATTTGTCATCGCATAGTTTTCTCCGCCTTACTTGTTAGAGTCCCACAACCGAGTGCAGAGTGTTGAGCCGTGTCGCCTTCAAGTATGAAGTCCAGTGGCCGGGGCTGTTACAACGGCTGTTAGAAGACGAATCGTGCTGTTACGCGATTCAAGCTGAATATCCCTTAAATACAGGGAAACAACCTGCTCCTGGTTTGTGCGGTTTGTGCTATCAGCAGTGAGAAGTTACGTTTTTGCCGGGGATAACTGTAATTGGAGGTGGGAGAAAGATGGTTATAGGTTAAGTACAGCAGCTCGAACATCTGTCGGCATAGGTTCCTTGAAGGGATAAACACAGCCTCAGTCCGTATAACAGTCCAATGGGCAAAACAAAAAGTGGCGGCCGTGTCATGTTCAAGCTTGCGTGCTACATGGTTCATACCCTAATTAAAAAGGAGTGGCCCGAGGGTGCAGTTTTGCAGGACGCCTGGTCGACGTAGACAGAAGATGGTTGATACGTCAAATGGGTTGAACTGGATGTTGCGATGCTGGAGAAACTTTCGTATCCAGTTTTGGGCTTTCTGACTGGGGAAAGAGAGCGCCCATTTGCATCGTTGACCGTTTATTGACATTTATAGCGTTTGCTGTTGTTAAAAAACGTCTTTTAGTGCTGAAATAGAGTTGAGCAAGGTACTGAAGCCTTCTTCAATTAAAATAAACGAAGTTGCATTTTGTCTTTATGGCCCCTTTACGACAGGTCTAGCATGCGACGGGGCGAGGAAACCGACCATGATATTCCAATTGCCACCACATGATTTTTGTCGACATAAAAAAAAACGAACAAAGTATCAAAAAATAATCCACCGTTTTTAGAACTTCACAATCTTCAGCCGAGAATACAGCAAAGATTCGCTGAGGAATAAAAAGAGTGCTTCGACGGCACAATTTTGCTTCCAGGCGTCCCCCAAATTCCATTTTTGTTTGTCCAGACAGATGGCGAGCGTCCAAGCGTAGCAGTGCTGTCCTAACCTATTTTCATTTACTAGTATACTTCCGGCAAATAGTAAGCAAATTGCCAATAGTCTCTGGACAACCACGCCGACGCATTGCGGCCTTTCCAGTGGCGACAGATTGTTTTCTGATACTTTTAGGTGAATGCTGCTCCGAACCGCAGCCTGTGTAGTAAGTTCTCTTGGATTTTGCGAACTTGGGGAGCATCGGCTTCCCAGAACGTTTGCTCTGGGTTGAGCCTGAAGAGCCGCTCGTACCGATTCCGTGGATCACACCAATTCAAGGTGGCAGCCTGTCTATCTGGCAGAGTATTGCGCTGGTGTCTTTTCTCGTGATGGGTATAGCTAAGAGAGCTCTATTGCGATGTGACTGCTGTGCTTCCACTAGCTTGATTCCAGCTATCATTCAGCGACTTGGGATACATTGAAGCACCGCCATGTGGCCTTGCTCGCACAGCTCTTGTAATCGGATGACGACGTGTCAGTGGTGAGCGGGACGTATGCGCTTCTTTTTACAGCGCACCTTAATACCTGTAGCGTTGATTTGCAATCACAAAAAATGGTGAACCACGGCCTTTCAGGAGAACTGGGGCAGAAAACTTAAAAAATATCTATTGCGTTCATATACTAACATAGTTTTTATGCAAAGACCGCAGAATACCTTACACGTGCGGGACCCACACCTCTCGGTCCGGGTTTAATGTTGCGTCTCATATAAAAAAAACAACTCGCTGTGAATGATTGCACTTTTGTGTCTCCTTAAATAATGAATTCTCCATAGCTGCCACATGAAGAGCAAGGAATTAAATCAGAAACTCAAAATTTGACAGACCCAAGAGGGATGGTGCACACCCACGCATCGGTGGTGAAAAAATCAGCAACAGTAGAAATGATCAAACTGAAGAAGAAGTCGTGTCGAACTTATGTACCGGAGAAAAGAAAAGCAATCCCAGGGAAAGTAGAAGACGTACAGCGTTGCTGAAAATAAAGGAAAAACAAAACTCAAGTTCCAAAAGGCGCAAGGCAGAAAGGCAGGAAAATCACGACAGCCCCTGGTTAATACATCCGCCACGGAGGGCCAAAAACAATCGCCGGAAGCAGCGAAAGAGATAACCGCTTGATGAGATAAATCAAAAATACCTACAAAAGCCTCTGACGATTTCACGGGAGCAGATAATGAACAACCAGTACTAAAGCAAGCGTCCTCAGCAGAAGCGTAAAAACGAAGTAAATCACAACTGGCAGAAACTGACCGGTTTGGTTTGGTCCACCAGGACAATGCACAACGGGAACATGGCATCGCAATCAACTGATGCCACAAGCATTAAAGAACCGGTGGGTACGCGAGACAGTGGTGCTCTTCTGTTCACCAAAAGAAGTAGTAGTAATGAAGGAAGCTAAAGCCACTGCGTTTTTTACCATTCCTGTGGATCGCACAAAGAAAAAGGAGGTCTGGGGCGGTGGAGAACGTTCCCGAGTCTGAGATTACCTCTACATGCGGGTCGGAAGCACAGAGGAGGACGGGGCTGTGAGAGGAGAGAAAATTAATGATCGGCCTCTAGTCAGCAGAGGGGAAATGGTTGCTGTGTGGACAAACCTCAGGGACAGAGCTGGGCTTCTTAATTAGTCGCGTCTCACAGGCTATGGTGCTCTTCCGGTCCGTACCCTGCTTTGGTCTATCTCCGGGGAAAATGCAGCCTTGTCTTGTCTTCTTTCTAAAAGCAGAAACGCTCTTTCTACCTTTCCACATCTCTCTCTCCATCCATCCATCCATCCATCCATCCATCCATCCATCCATCCATCCATCCATCCATCCATCCATCCATCCATCCATCCATCCATCCATCCATCCATCCATCCATCCATCCATCCATCCATCCATCCATCCATCCATCCATCCATCCATCCATCCATCCGTCCATCCATCCATCCGTCTGTGTGTGTGTGTCTTTCATGCATTATTGCGTGTACTTGATTTCGTTTCATGCATTATTTCGTGTATTTCGTCCATACTTGATTTCTTTCTTTCTCTCCTCAATTGTGTCACTGCAGTAATTTGTTTTAGAAATATGCAAGTTAGCAGTGTTTTTATCGTGTTTTTTTCTGCATTCCTGTAGTTGATGTTTTCTATCATTGCTGTTTTCAGTAACGTTACACAGTCTGTTACTCTACTAAACAAAGTGTTTTTCATTCCATTAAGAGCTACACTCTGCCTATCTCACTGCCTTGTAAGGGGAGGTGGGACCCCGTCAAGCTGATATAGCATCAGCTTTCTGTCCTCTCTCCCTGCATATTTTTTGTGCTATGTAAGAAATGCAAAAAAAACTGAAACTGAAACTACTGTACAAATATCCAATTTTCATTTTTTAGATTTTTTCATGCCACCAGTGTGCACTCACTCACTCACTCACTCACTCACTCACTCACTCACTCACTCACTCACTCACTCACTCACTCACTCACTCACTCACTTATTCACTCACACCTGACCGCAGAAAGCATTTTTAGTTCAGTTACAATGAAGAAATACAAACGCGTATGATCTCTTATGAGGCGTAAGCTTTGGAGGATCGCGTTGTGAGCTGCAGAAAATTGGAGCCTACTCTAGGAAAGAGAGAAAAATCTCAAAAAGGGCGACATAGCCCGCGCCTGGAAACCGGAACCCCAACATCGAAGAAGGCTTCTGAGAGAGTGCGGTGGACCGTTGAATGTTCTGGACGCACCTTGTATGCGTCACCCCGTGGGCTCAGAGCGTCGATCATTTCACATCGCTGTGGGTGACCGCGCAGCAGGCCCAAGTGTCGCGAGCGGGCGAGACCGAGAAAGTACGCCACGGCAGAAGCAGCCATACACAGCTCAAAATTCCTTTTGTCGTAACGGCCATCGGATGACAGCAACTATGGATCAAGTTCTGGTGGCGGTCGTAGGAGAGCAACACACAAGTTCATTAGAAATTTCAAGAGCAGTCAATAGGAAATACAACTAGACTTCCGTTTTCATATTCTGAGAAAGTTGTTGTTGTCTAAAACTTTTATTTTGAGCCTTCTTACGTGGTAGTTGTCCTCATTCCATGAGAACACGGGACAACGGCGCTGTCTCAGTCCCGGACACCCGGAGTGGCTGGGCACCTAAGCCGTCATCAGGTCCTCCCACAGCAGAGGGAAAGGGCAGTGGATGAAGGTCGTGGGTGGGGCTATGTGCGCACTCCAAGATCATAGGAATGTGGTTACATGTGGTAGGGCAGAATTTACATGTGGCAGCTGTTTGGATGAGGCACATCCGATGTAGCCAAGTTGGATGCGCAAAGGTATTTGGAATCTTCGGAGTATTACTCTTCCTCTTCTTGTACGCTGTGGATGAGCAGGCGACAAATGTTTTCTCGATGTGCGGTAATTTTGGGTGATATCTTTCAAGGTGAGCAGAGAAGCGAGACTCGGTGTTTCCTCAGAGGCCCGGGAGGAAGGTTCGCAGGCAAGGATATTGTTCGTTAATGCGGAGTGTCCCGGCGTCCACACATCGTCGATTTACCGGTCGTGGGTAGGTTTAGTGAAGATCTTACACGTGGTAGAGGCCACGCGAACCGCTAAAAAGTTACGGTGACTGCTTGACAATCCGTAATTATAATCGTTGCGAAAGTTGGAGCGATAGCGAGGGTGACGGAAAATTATTCCGCGACCCAGATGGTCTTAAGTGAGGCGCAGGTAGGGATCTTGTCCTTAAAGGTTACCATGACCAAGTGATGGGAGGGATTCGAGGAAGGGCTGGCATCTGTGTTTGAAACGCAAGGATTCGATCTGAAATTTTATTCTTGGATATGGATACTAGTGTGGCGACGACAGGAGTGCAAATTAGGATGAAAGTTTTTGGGCAGGGAAACCTCTTCCCATTAACTGATGCCAGTTATGGGAAGAGGTTTCCCGCCTGTTGTGTGATGGGTTGACGTGTTGATACCCTGTAAATGTACCAGCCTTGTTGGTGTTTGAGTGAGGTGGACCCATTGACTGAAGAGATGCCCTACGGCGAGTTCAGAGACCGAGTTGTGAATGCCTAGTTGGAGTAGTTTAGTTGTCGCGGTGGACCTAGGAAGATTAAGAGCTTATTTCATAGCTTTGCGCACCAGGCGATCGATGGCTTCCGTGTCTTTTTTCGTGAGAGTAAGGTAGGGGAAAATGTATATGGCCCGTGATATGAGGAAGGCGCAGATAAGGCAGAGACGGCCTTCCTCCTTCATGCCGCGTAGCGACTGGAGATGAGGCGAAACCTGTGAGTGACTTGGCTAAATACTGTGGTGAGCTCTAATAGGGTCTGATCATTGCGTGTGTTGGCCTGGATAGTAACACTAAGTATCTTGAGCGAAGGGCTGGGACACATGACCTGAGCCGCGAGAGCGGATTGTACTGATTCTTCATTGTATGCAGGGTTACTGTTTTTGGGCTATGATGAGGTCAGATTTTTGAAGGGAACAGGAAAAGCCAGTTTATGAGGTGTATTCTTTGTCAGCGTCACTGACACTTTGAGGATATCTTGAATTAAACCTCAAGAATCCGTGTCAATCCGCATAAAAATGTAATCCTCAAACAGGGCGTGATGAACACGAGAAATAGCTTCAGGCTGTCGATGGTGGTCTAGGAGACCCGTGATAGACAGTAAAAGGGAAAGAACAGAACCTCACGGGATTGCTCGATCTCCAAGGGCGATGGGACCAGATTTGACATCGCCTCCCTTTTTGGATCACCTGTTTGCGGGGGATAAAATCGGCAATGTAGGAGTAAGTACGTAGGCCGCAGCCTGTTTTGTTGAGACGGAAGATGTTGGCGGAATAAGAACGGAAGATGTTGGTGGAATGAGAGACAGTATCGAAGGCACCCTTTAGGTCCTATGCAAGAATGACACCAGGTGCATTTCTTCCTTTATGCGAAGGACGATGTCCTGCTTTTACAGGATTTTATTTATGTCATACATACTATTTGGAAGGGGATCTTTGCTTGTGAGTAGGTTCACAGCCTCGCCATAATTCTCGTTTTCTTTCGCGTAGACTGAGAATACCTCTCACGGCCATTATGCCCATCAACTGAAGATCTTAGTTTCCATAGCGTTACCTCCTCGCTTCATTTACTGTTCTTTCTGAGGGCAGGAGGGTGTTCGAGCCAATTACAATGGAATTTTTTTTATGCTTACTGTTTTTATAGCCTCCCAAAGAACGACTATCGCCATCTGTGCGCCTTCAATACCAGCAACCTTGAAGCAATGTATATATAGAAAAACATCTTTCCGATGTAGCTTCACAGGGGGGCACTGTTCATACCTGTTAACGTTTCCCGCGCACAAGGGCCCTTGGGCTGATCTAACTCAAATAACAAGCGTGTAGAATAAAATTTCAGGTTTCTCTTGAATAAAAAAATAAGACAGCTTCATTTTGACAAAAGTAAAAACATCCCGGCGTAAAAAAACAGCGTCTACGAGAGGTTACATACAACTAGTAAATTGTACGGTTCAACCCAGCCTTCTCTCAAGCAGCGCGAAACACAAAAAAAACAAAAAACGCCGGAATAAAAATGTAGAAGAGAGGCGAAGAAAGCGGAGAACAACATAAGAAGGCTAAAAGATTGTGCCTCGCACTGCCACTAGCGACACCAAACAAAACAGTAACCGCACTTATAACTCCCCTCGGATGCTTCAACAGCACAAATCCGGTGACCTCCACCCGCAAGCGTGAATACAAGAAACAGAAAATTAGTTTGGCACAATTTTATTGTTTATTTCGATGAAGGACCAAAAAACCTTCCCACATTTCTTTCTCCTCCTGGACTGACCTAAGTCCCAGATTAGCTACTTCATCACAAAACGCGCACCTCTTCGTAGCTATCCAAGAAATTGAAGATTCTCGTATAATTTTCTGCCATTTCGCTGCCTCCAGTCGCTGTTCTTTTTCTTCTCCTGACCTCCCAAACGAGCGCAAGCGCACGTAACGGCCTGCCCCGCGGGCCAACAATCGATTTTCGATAAGGCTCGAAGTATGAGCTGGATGGACTCATGCCGCGTTATCCAGAATTTACGGCTGCGTCACCCATGAGGTCGAAGTAGCAGAAACAAAATTGCTTGAACCATAGCAAAACTTGATGATTTCTTTCCATATAAGGACTGAAGGACACCATCGCGCATTGTATTAGGACTGAAAGTGTACATGTTCCGTCGTCGCTCTTCACTATGGTAGTAGTAGTTATCCTAACATCCGTCTATATCATTGTCTTCCTCATTCATGACTAGCGGTCCCGGGTCTTTTTGTCCACTGGCTTTCACATTTCTCCCAAAAGGGCATTCGAACGCATGCGCTCGGGGAAACCGGCTTCGCAACTAGGCGTTAGCGGAAAACTGCCTTGCGTTTCCCCCTTGGGGCGTGGACGGACATGAACTGTTTTTTTGGTATTCCTTTTCGAGCGCCGCGTGCCTGCTTGAACAACGCCGGGCGCTCCTCGTGACGAACGTGCGCACAGGGGCGGTAAACGGCGGGGGTAACTATAACGCAGGGTTTTTTATAACGCAGCACACTTCACCGCCGGCAACAACTGCTACGCTGTTAAAAGAGAAAGGCATCGAGAGTGTTTAAGATCGAGGTGAAGGGATCCTGGTCGCTTTCTGTTTTCTTGCTCGTTCTTCTTTTGGAGAAGAGAAGGTTGGAGGTTCTGACATGACAATTACTGAATTGTACGACCAGTCAGACAGGGCAATTTCAAAACCGATATTACTGTTAGCTTTGAACGGGCCATGCAGACAAAATACAAGTTTGTTTTGTTCGAAAGATCTAGTGTTTTATAGTGCCATCAGCGCTTGCCCGGCAGAAAACGATGGTTTATTCACTGAGAAATTAAGCATTTTAAGCTGAGATTTTGATTCTCCCGCTAAATCGCGTGTTTTAGCGACGTCAACTATGACGTATCTAGAGCAGGGCTTAGAACAAAAAAGCCTCTTGTCCAGGGCTGCTACTATCTCACAGACTGCCTTTGGTTATCTTATTTATCGCCCACTTTCGAGATGGCGCTCCAATGCCGCTACAGTGCCAGTGTTCGTACATTGCTTCTGGCCAGCCTTCTATACCTGCCGCATTTTTATTAGGGTTGATACTAATCGTTTCCTAAAACGTAAGCTTGACTGGACAATCATGGACATGTAAGTGACCGTGCCGCTTATGTCAGTTGGCCAGTGTTGTGTCAGACAAGTGCAACGCACCCCACGTCTATGTTAAGAAGTTTCAGCAGGCAAAGTGTCGCACTAACTGATTCAGTGTTTACGTGTTCGTTCGTAACTTTAATCGTTCATCCCACAATTCTTAGTGCTATAAATACGATGCTTCTTGAAAGTAAGGTTAAACAGCTCGTTTGGCAAGCGTCTAAGCATACATAACTTGCGTTTGCTTTTGCCGGAAGAAGCAATCGCACAGCCGGTGGGTATTACATCATAGGTTCTGTATCGGGAAATGAGCTGGGGTGTCGCATGGCCATTCCCTGCTTTACTAATTATATTCCTTATTTGAGAAAAGTTTGCGTTAACAGTGGTGTCAGTAAGTTTCTAACAAAACAATTTTTCGAATGAATTAAACTTAAGTTTTGTCTAAATGGCCCAGTCACACGGATTTTTGAAAATACAATCTCTTTGTGACCTAAAAACAATCCCCGGAGTGCCCATTAAAGCGTTCAAAGGGCTTCCGTTAATTGAATTTTGTTTTTGTTGTTCATCGACTTTCAATAATTGGAACCTACCCTTCGCGTTATCATATTAATGTCCGTAATTCTCTGAGGCTAAATCCTTGAATATTGGTTTGAGAGACGCCAGTTGTAAGGCTACATGGCCTTGTGGGAGCAAAAATAAATCAAAAAGCAAGCAAGTAGAAATATTAAAAGCTTCTTTTGTACGCTCTGGGTCACCGTACTTTCCTAAAAGGCGACATCGATTAACGTAGCTCGCCTAGCGGTAAGAGGGACTCAGACGAAAAGAATAGCGTTCCAGGGGTAGCGATTTAATAAGGAGAAAGGCAAAGATCGAACAGCCAAAGAGCTAGTGCTAAAACGATTAAGAGCGGACAGATCTTCCAAAAGGACCTCCAGAACTCGACTGCATAATTGTTGAGCTTTGAGCATTTTTTTAACTTCACTGTGTGATTGCTAGCGGACACACCCTATTAAGAGAGTGAAACACACGCGGACAAAATGGCAAGGACTATGCACACGCACCACAGAACAGCCCATAAGATAAACACTTATAAAGTAGAGGGGATCAATGAAGCAATTAGGTGGAAAAAGAAACGTTTTAATTCGACGGAATAAACAAGAAAGGTGTCGTTCCCCACGATATATCAGACAGGCTACTCAATCACAAATAGCTCACTCTCCGCATGTGTTTTCTTTACAACGCCGAGGACGCTAAGTGGGTGAAATCTTCGGGGTGTGCCCACGTACGGCATGTTTAGCACGTTGTGACTTGTACCAGAAGTTCTTCTACGTTGCAGTGCATTTTGCCTTATACGTTCTGTTCCAAAACCTGTATGCAATGCAAGGGCGTTCGACAACTTCCAGCCGCTTTCTTCGAATCGACTCTGAGTACTAGGGCATACAAAATAAGGCTGTTGTGTACCGTGAGGTCTGTTTGCACTGTTCCAGAAATAACTAAAATGTAGTTGGCAATATCAACTATCTTCGAATCGACTGAGAGTACTACGGTATCCAAAATAAGGCTGTTGTGTGCCGTGAGGTCTGTTTGCACTGTTCCAGAAAAAACTAAAATGTAGTTGGCAATATCAACTATCTTCGAATCGACTGAGAGTACTACGGTATGCAAAATAAGGCTGTTGTGTACCGTGAGGTCTGTTTGCACTGTTCCAGAAAAAACTAAAATGTAGTTGGCAATATCAACTATCTTCGAATCGACTCTGAGTACTAGGGCATAAAAAATAAGGCTGTTGTGTACCGTGAGGTCTGTTTGCACTGTTCCAGAAAAAACTAAAATGTAGTTGGCAATATCAACTATCTTCGAATCGACTGAGAGTACTACGGTATGCAAAATAAGGCTGTTGTGTGCCGTGAGGTCTGTTTGCACTGTTCCAGAAAAAACTAAAATGTAGTTGGCAATATCAACTATCTTCGAATCGACTGAGAGTACTACGGTATGCAAAATAAGGCTGTTGTGTGCCGTGAGGTCTGTTTGCACTGTTCCAGAAAAAACTAAAATGTAGTTGGCAATATCAACTATCTTCGAGTCGACTCAGAGTACTACAGTATGCAAAATAAGGCTGTTGTGTGCCGTGAGGTCTGTTTGCACTGTTCCAGAAAAAACTAAAATGTAGTTGGCAATATCAACTATCTTCGAATCGACTGAGAGTACTACGGTATGCAAAATAAGGCTGTTGTGTGCCGTGAGGTCTGTTTGCACTGTTCCAGAAAAAACTAAAATGTAGTTGGCAATATCAACTATCTTCGAATCGACTGAGAGTACTACGGTATGCAAAATAAGGCTGTTGTGTGCCGTGAGGTCTGTTTGCACTGTTCCAGAAAAAACTAAAATGTAGTTGACAATATCAACTATCTTCGAATCGACTCAGATTACTACGGTATGCAAAATAAGGCTGTTGTGTGCTGTGAGGTCTGTTTGCACTGTTCCAGAAAAAACTAAAATTTAGTTAGCAATATCAACTATCTTGGAAGCCGTATTTATTGTAGCGGTATCTGGGAAAATAATGCAAAAAAAAAGCCTTTTCGATCGAATAACCTTCCTTGTGATCTATTCTTCTTTAAAGACATGCTAAAAGCGCCACTTTGTTATAAATGTTTTACTGCGTTGCTCTCGTACACATGAAGTCGATCAAGTTATGCTCAAGGCGGCGAAGAAAAGCTTTTAGATCTCTTCCCCCACATCAGGCCGCAAACAATATTTATGCTTATTTTAGTCTAACGTAAGACGTGAGAAGGCACCTTTGAGTAGAGAACTGCATAGGCTCGGGCGGACCCGGAAGCCAGGACCCGGCCAAAGTCGATTATCGGCGGGTCGAGGCCAAACCCGGGCTCCACGCCGTGGGCCCGGGCAGGGCTCGGCCTTGAATTCATGTGCCGGACGTTTATTACTTCCGACGTGAAGTGTGAAAACGGGATTAAATGGTATGTTTTGAGTCTATTTGTACGCTGCTCGATGTTAGCTGTACGCATTGTTTTAAAAAAGTGTTTTGTTAGTTCCGATACTCACTATACTGTAATTTTAATGGAATGTCATTTACTGAACCCAAATATTTGTTGTATTTGTTTTATTTGTTATTTATTTGTTTTATTTGTTATTTGTTTTATTTGTTTTATTATGTACTAAATCCAAATATTTGTTCACTTACTGAATCCAAATACTAAAAATACGATTACAAGGAATGCCCCAGCGGGGAAGGTATTAATTCAGACAACCAACAGCTCTGCACCTATGTCTATACACGTGTGCTTTAGATGTCGCACTGAACGAAATATGGCTGTCGTGTCCGGAAATCTAGGCCACGTGCTAGAGAAACACTACCACTGAGCAACCACTGCAGGTAAAACATTTGAATGCATGCACGTACTCGTGGATTGAAACGCGGAAAAAAGACCTTCAGCTATACCAAATTGCCAAGAATCTGGTCATTAAAGGTGATGGTGTTTCTCATCTAAGGTTACCAGCTACCATTACGCCACTGCTACGTGAACTGAAGACAGTGCAAGCTAAAGTACATGCACTTCTTAAACATCATTTTTTTTGCATTGAAGTTTATGACCTGTTCTACAGTTCATGACCTGTTGAAGTTCATGACCTGTTGTTGAAGATCATGACCTGTTGTACAGACTAGATACTCCGTCTGACTGCCCGCTACAAACAACTTTTCTTCAGCGTGTAAGCCTGGTCACACACACGAAGGCCCGCCCTAGGCATAGATATAAATGACAGGGAATGGGCCGGGCCTGGCTTTGAGACGATGGGCCCGGGCCGGGCCCGGGCTAAGAGGTACGGGCCCGGTTCGGCTCGGGAGCGTCCTCGTGATTATAAACACGAGGGGGTGCGGGATTAGGGGGGAAGAGGGGGGTACGGGCTATAAAATCAGGCCCGTGCTCTGCTCTGCCACGGGTACGGGCCGTGGTCGGGCTCGGGCCCGTACCCCCTCGTGATTTTAAGCACGTGGAGGTACGCGCACCCGGGGAGGTACGGGTCCTAAAAGTAGGTCGTTTTAGTGCTCTACCTCCGACGGCCAAGTGGTTCGTTTTAGGGAAGACATATTGAACCACAAAGATGTCTCTTTTTTTTGTAGGAATGTAGTGGAGCATCAGGTGAACAGTTTTTGGCTGATTGTCGCACTTTTGACCGTGTTTTCTCCTACCTCTTTAGACTTCGTGTTTTTTTTTCTTATCTATATTGATACCCTTCTACTTAATTCCAAGTGGTTAACACTTTCGCAGCCTCATTTTCAATTCGTAACTTAACTGAAAGACTTGTTGCACCAGGTAAAATGAATACATTCGTTCAAATGTTAACCAGAAAAATCGTTGCTACTCGTCGCTCAAACAAAATTTTGGAAATTCTCAGTTTAAACATCCCCGAAATTAAAGCTCATTGTGAAGGAAACCCCGAATAACAAATAAACCTACCGTAACAGTTTGTTACCTACGCTGTCACTTGCAATTACGGCTGCTTTCCACGAATTCCGCTTGCCTACTGTGTATATCCTTTCTTTATTCTCACAAATTAAAAAAACAACGATTATTGATTAGGTTAAAGCTTTCAGTCTTTGATTTACAATCTCCTCTACCCCCACTCACTCCAAACCGGAACAGTCTTTAGTGTGGATGTACAGTCATGTTGCAATGAAAAGTGAGCTGGAAAATGTGAACGTGAACACGCAAAATTGAATAATACGGACCTTGGAGATCACGTAAAGGCGCGGTTGCGGTATGTTTGCAAAGTCACATTTCCAGAATTTGTTGTTATGGAGTCATGCGACAATTTGAATGGCATTTAAAAAGCTGCGCTATTTGCGCGTTCCACTTCATATTTTCTCGTTCGCGTTTTATTTGTCCATGAATACACAGCACACTTGATTTCTCATTGCCCCTGATTTTTCTATGAAAACTCTACAAAAAGCTGTTTTGCTCCCAAAGCTGCAAGCTGCTCACTAAGCGAAGAAAAAAGCGGTGACGATTACTATAATCCTTGCTGCGAAATTGGTGCGAAGCGCGAACTCCAGTCTTCTCGATCACGGCGAATACCTTCTGCGTCTCACGAAGTGATTGCGCAATCACCGAACGCGCGGCGGCACGTGCTACTGTGCCGTTATCTCGCAGCGTATCGCCGCCGCCGAGCATGTTGTTGCAAAACGTGTTTGAACCTCCCGCGCCGATGTCACGTCGTTCGGATGAGCCACGAACGCTAGAAGGGATACTGGCGAAAGTGTGAGGGTGAGGGCGCTCCTCGTGTGACGAATGGTGGAAGTGTGAGTGGGAGGCACTGAGAGAGAAACGTCATAGCAGTGCGTACCGCCCTCCCCCTCACACTTTCGCCAGTAGCTCCGACGAGCGTCTCGTGCTGGCTCAGCCTACTGCGCTTCCTGTCACTTTCGCCACACTTTCCTGCGCCGTTTTCCTCCGGTCTTGGGTCGCTCTATTACAACGCCGTCGCCATCGCCATTGGCGCCGCCAAACCTCAGTAGCGCCTGCCAAAATGCTGCGCACTAAAATTCTTGAGCCATTCCACTCTCTGAAGTGTGATGAGACTGCTGACTAGTGAAGCTCGAGTTTGGGCTACACGCGACGCCCCCATTATGACGGCGGAAGACAAGTGAAATATGAAATTGGAAACCGCAACGTGTCTTGACGGCGGGACCGCCACCCGAGGGGTCGGAAGACACTATTCACCCAAGCTCTTGGATCGCGGAAAAGGCATGGCGCTGCCAGCCTAGACATAGAACAGCGGCAAAGCATTCAGAAACCTTCATTATCTACCTGCGACTACTGACCTTGAAAATGGGGCCTATTAATAAATAGTTCATTCAAATGGTACATCTAAATGACGAGACGTATAGACTTGAGGTCCAAAGGCATGTCTTATGGGGACCGAGCGCTGATACACGAACACCGAGACGCTCGTTTCCCCACGCCTCTCGCTATTGGAAGCCCCCGCTTCAAAGACACGTGACTTTTTGTTCGCAGGTATGAAAAATTCGGGGAACATAGCCACATAGGCTTGGCTTATTAAAATCCCGTGCTGCTGTACTTCAGCATGTGCACACTTCAGCCAGCGCCAAGCTTCGCACGCGGGCTGCTACTGCTCCTCAACCAGCGGCGCGCCAGTTTCCAGCACTCCAGGGCGCAGCGAATGAAACATCACTTAACGTGCCCCCAAGCACATAACCGAACTAGCAAATGCAAATAGCAATTTTAGTCGAATGTGTCAAGTTTGTGGCTATCTTGCACGCGTAAGGGGACATTTTCTTCGCAGCCAAGCGCCGAGAAACACTTCATAAGACTGAAGTACTTTCGCTTTCACTACACCACAAGAAGGTGTCTTCGCACATTTTTTTGTTACAAAACACGATTCTGCCCGTCGCGCAAGTCAATTGTCGTTGAAGTAGAAACACAACACCGTAACCAACAATTGCTCGACAAGAATTTTGTTTCCGATACGAAGTAGATACGTTGATTCTTTTTGTCGAGTTGTATAACACTGTCTGTGACCCGATTTAGTCGATAGCTGCGTCTTAAAAGGTTTGGCTTCGGTTACAACATCAACCCTTTTCTTCTATTTTTTCTTTTCGCTGAAGAGGACATCGAAGAGCCTATTGCTATCTGACGTCGGGAGGGGACAAACAAGTACAGCAAGCGTGCATTAGGTGAATTCGTAGAGGTAGCAGTGCCCAGCTAGACGGTCGCTCGCGAAAGAAAGGGAATGGGACCTGAGCCATATCGCAAAAGCGCGTGTCGTCGTGCGTATCGAATGGCAGAAGCAGTGAGAAGAGGTGGGGAAGCTATGTAACTGAATGTGTCAACCTTTGGAGTGCGCATATCATTTCGCCGGGCACGAATAAAAGGTGAGAATTAGGAGTGGCCATAAGAAATCTAGTAAGGTGAAAAGAAAAGAACCAGTACTGTCAGATATCAAAACAAAGAGTAGTTTTTCTGGTGAAAAATACGAAGTGTACAATGCATTAAAAACAGGAGTGGAGTAAGATTAAACGGAAAAGAAAACAATTAGAAAATTTAGGAAGAAAAATCAAGTTTCAAGAGCATGGGCAGGCATCTGCATGCCATGTAAGACTGCAAAAAGTGCCTGAAGCAGCGCAACAAACAGCTGCTACATAATTTGAGCTTACCCTCAGTCTTGTGTGCATACGGAGAAAATGTATACATTGTAAAAACACCTACAGTGAGGAACCCAAATTAGGGGATAGGGGAAGTAGGATACCTTTTCATTGCATGAAAATAAAAATTTAAGAGTGGAAGGAAGGAACGAAAACAGAGAAATTTGTTCCCCAATCCGAACCCACAACCTCCGGGAAGCGCATCCGATGTTATCCCCATTGAGCTACAGGAGCGACTCAATACCACTCGCTTGCTTGCGCTCTTATGTGCATGAGTGTCTTGAGTTCAATGGGGGCTGCCAGCGCCTAGCTACGAGCGTTAGTTCCTGTTAAGACTTAGAAGAAACGCGACAAAGTGGCTGTTGGCTCTTCAATGCATCATCATTTTTTGGAATATACAGCTTAACCGTATGACTTTTGAGTAAAATTGACGTGATTATTGCTCTAATGTGGCAATTTTTCGAATAATTCCAATCTTGTATTTTGTCTTCGTGTGTCCTAAAATAAAAGAATTAAGTTTTTGGCCCTAAATGTTGCAATTGAACGGGCGGGGGCTACACCTGGAGGTGCCCCGTAGTGATCTTTAACTCGCGCTGACATGTCGACACGCCAACATTCTTTCTTTATTATAATTAAAGCAAAGGCATGGCGTCTTTCTACAGGTCGCTAGCTGCAGGAAGGCCAACAAACATGGCGACAACCTTTAATGTAACGGCAACCCAAACTAAGCATATAATAATATAATTAAGTATCCTGTTGCTAAAGTTCTGCAGATATTTCTTATCGCAGAAACTATGAATAAAGAACGAGAGAAGGCAACCACGGATTCAACTTGATTAAGGCTAGAAAATGCGGAGCAATGATAAATAAGGAGATAAGAAACGCTTGAAATATGGCATCCTTCGTTGCTGCCGTATGATTTCCAGCAAGGAAATTTCATGATGGACTTGTTTTATGCAGCACTGCGGGGAAACTTGCGACCTGATTGGTCAATAAGTGTTCCTACATGACGCAAACAAACTGTGCTTAAAAAGCGGGGTTGAAATAACGTCGACGAGCCTGAAATATAGTCATACGTTTCATAAGACAGCCGAAAATAAATTCCCCGAAATACACTAAAACACGTGAGCTTTACAGAAACAATGACTAATCCTGGCGATAGAACAACGCCAACACAATAGTTCCGCCATTTTCATCCGAGGAAGAAGGCGTAGACGTTGTTTCGAGAAATCATTTCAAGAAAAAAAAAAGATACGTCTCAGCGAATGAAGCCTAGGCCGACTAGGGAGCGGTGGTGGTGCATTTCGCAATGGCATGGCACGGGTGTTTTGAAGCGCACTGGGCTGCTTTCAAACTATGGGCATAAATCAACGTCCGCCTGGTATTCTGGTTTGTATGAGCGCGAACGCACGCGGCTGCGACGCTATTGTAGTTCACTGCCAGGGGTGTAATGCGCGTCGCATTGTATAGGCGCTGTACAAAGAAAAGGGTTCCTCGAAAAATGGACGACTATCATGATTGTGTCGAGAGCAGCGCACGAAATGAAGAAGGCGGAGCGTGGATGTGGGGGGCCCTTGAGTTTGAGAGGCTGCAGGGCGATTATCTTACGGAGTATAGTAAAACATCAAAATCTGTTTAGTCTTTTCCCTATTTAATTGATGAACCCGTTAACCTTGGCGCTACTTATCTTGCCTAGTTTACAATGCCGAACTTTGACAAAACGAATTTTGAAATGAGGAGTGTTTCTCTAGGGCTTAGTTAAGAGCAAAAACAATATCAAGAAGGAAACCAGTTCTTAAGGCAAATTAATGGGAGAAAGAAGATCCGTTACAACGTTGAACTGACTCGAATGCCTGGGAGTAAGCAGGCGGTACACGCATTTCTTTTTAATTTCTGGCCTGCAAAGCCCTAACACAGAAAGAGACTGAATGTACGTGTAAAGCGACACCCACTCAATAAAAAGATCACAGACCCGTCTGTCTAACGACGACGATGGGTGTACGCGAAGATTTCTTGGGATGGATTCTGAGTATGATTGTTGGCCAATCCCACACTGCGAGTATTGGCTATTTGGAGGTACGCCCCATTTTTTTAGAATACCCACTGCAACTCTCAGGTGTGCACTCCATGAGCCTAACTTTTGGGATTGGTGTGTAAGGCTCGAATCGGTACCATGTCGAAATGGAGCTTTTTTTAATTCCCTGCTTTGACATTTCTACAGCACATCACACATCATGCCATTTTGTAATGATCCGTCAATCCTACTTGGCTGGCTCAGTGGCTTTAAAACTTTCTAAGACACACTAAATCGTCAAGCACAGGCAACCACTCAGGGGGATCATCCCCTGCACGAAACACTTCCCGTATATACTGTACGGTTTCGATGGAATTTTCCCTGACAGGCCGGCATGGCATTGATATCCGTATTCCTCACCGCAATTCTCGTCCACCATATACTAGGAAGGCTGAGGAGTGAAATCAAATCGTACGGCACACCGCCCTCATTTTTCACGGTTATGAACCGAATTCCATGCGGCGTTATGGGTAAGTCTTTCTTTAACGTACTCGGGAGGACGTCCCAGTGAAACACTGGGTCCCAACAGTCGATGAAGACGTGATTAATAGTTTCCGGCTTTTTGCACAAACTTCAGTCTGTTGTCCACGGCACAAAAATGCCTCTTTCTGCTAACCACGTATTTACGGGAAGGTCTTGACATTGTAGTTTAAAAAAGGACTTAATTGCAGCTTTCACCGGCATACTTTTCACCCACCTTAAAACATCAAGCCTAGTGCCCGCACCGTATAACGACCTATACAGTGGCACGGGTAAACAAACATCCACCGGAATGACTCCGGCTTCATAGCGCGAGGAACAAAGTATGAATTCCCGCCACGGGAAGCGGTTTTTTTCTTTCATTTCACCCATGATCATTAATCATCATCATTATTATTATCATCTTCAGAGAAGCTGGATTTCCTGCAGGAAGCATTGGCGTACAATGGCATCAGTGAGCACAGAAAAACTTCGCTTTAAAAATTGAGGTATAGTGGTACTATTACTACAGAAAAGAAAGAAGGCTGAAAACACGAAGAATGGCTCACTGGTACACTTAGAAAAAATGGAAGCTTTTTTTAATTACTCAACGAACTATTAAGAAAAAACGTGCGGTCAACTTTGATCGAAGAAGTGGTAATGTGGAGAAGAGTGCTTGGAAATGTAATGCGTAAAAAGAAATAAGTGCATAGAGGAAAGCGCGTTATCAAAAGACGATTGCAGAGGTTATAAGAAATGCGTTTAACTGCAGACTACTCGGGTAACTTTGGGTATCTTTCCACGGATACGAAGGGTCGAAGGATGTACCCAACAAGAGGCAGACTAGCACTAACTCCTCACTCCGGTCAGTCGATTATGGTGTCTCAGAAGTAATGTTCCTCTGGCAATTTAACTTTTTCATGCAAACGTTATTGCTGCGCAAGATAGCGTGTCGAAATAGCCAACAAAACATAACGCAAATATTTCCCGATGGTACACGTCATAGCGATTTACTTTCAGATGCGGCCCGCAATATTCAGCCCAGAAGAAACGCCCACTAAAACGTGATGGATATAAAAAATATTTTTCTAGACATCCTTGTCATCTTGTCGTTTTATGCTGACTGAATAATTCGCTTCGTTTAAATGATCATATGGCTTTGGTTCTAGCAAAAATTTTTCTTCTCGTTCAAGTCTCACTTTCGCACAGAATTTATTAGCTCTACTGCTGCCGCAGTGCGCTGCACACCCATTACGGGTGCCAACGTAACGGGAATAGGATGAGACGTCATACGTTATATTAACATTTTCTCTCAGGCTATGGCAGCCGAGAATTGGCGCCACCAGTTCTGTTGTAAAGCGAGGCTACACTGGCAACCGCAATTGACATCAGTTCCCGCTACGATACCACTGATGACGTCACTTCCAGCTATAGAGCTACAGGTAGGCCGTGAAAATGAGAAATCAGCCACGTCGTCCATAATTGGCGCTTCTTCAGCCTGCATGACCTTGCAGCGTATTTGTTGCCGTGCTTTTTTTAGATGCAGAACATCTGATTCACTCGCCTTGTCCCTCCGGCGTCGTCGTCGTCGGCGGCGTTGTCCGCCCCTCCCCCATTCTCCTCGCCGCGCCAGCTGCGCTCTCCGCCGCTCACCCCCTCTCCTCTCCAATAGCGAACACTCTCTGGATTGAATTGGATTGGATTGGCTTGGATTGGCTTGGATTGAATTGGATTGGATTAAAGTGGATTGTGTTGGATTGTGTTGCGTCATAGCCGCGGCAGTGGGTTCACGGCACGTTTCACGCGATGGGAGAATCAATCTAACGGAAACAACAACGGAACCCCTATGTGTCGCATCTACACAGGGGTTCCCGCGAGGGGAGGTGGCAGTTTTTGGGCTAGTTCATTGGGGCGATTCCAGTACTGTGTCCGGTTGTGTTACGGACATACAAAAACATTTACGTAGTTTTCATGAAAATCCACAACATCCAACCTTATTGGTGTTGCATTGTTACGCTTGGCTGTAAAATTCTATCCCTGTGCTGCTTCGCTGTCAAACACTTCGAAACTGTGGGACGCGGGCTGGGAATAGACTGCCTTTCGATTTCCAAGTAGCTGAACTTACATTACACGCATCACGTTGAAAGAATCGGCGCCATTCATGTTTTGCTAACGATATCACTGGTCCCGGAAGAAACCGAAACGCAATTTGTGTGTGAGTTCGTTGTGAAAGAAAAAGCCTATGCGTTCCAAAAACGAATGTGCCTGCTTTCATAAGACGTCCGAACAAATGTGTCAACTAACGTCCAGAACAACGTTCACTGGTCCAATAACTTCTCACCGCGCCAAGAAGTTAACGGCAATTGTGAAATCAGATGACGGCGTGTCCATACGGCACCAGTCAGAAACTAAACCAGCGTTCTCGGCACTGTCTTTTTATTTATGAAGACCCAACGAAAGGCCAGACATACGCTCGCGCCCGTTGCGTTCGTTTACAGATCCATTTCGTTTCCGCACAGCTAGCTTCCGCATCAGACAGGTGCGGGAAAAAGGTAAGAATACAGCGGCATCAAACTCCGTGAAGTTAGGGCCGTGGTTGACACATTGCGTCTCTTAATTTGCGTCGAGCTGCCGTATACACTTATATTCCCCAGGCTTGTTTCCAACGTGTACCCGCCTTGGACAGAATACAAAGCCTCGGGGGCTCTGTGTCCATTTGTGTCCCTCCTCCGAGTTTCCCGGGTTACTAGCAATGCGCAGTCCGAGAAATCGATTGGCACGCAAGTGCCACAGCTAAAACTAGGGTTTCTAATTCAGTGACGAAGCTGTCATGTCGCAACTTTCGCGTGGGTGAAATCGTGAAAGTCGGCTTTAATTTACTTTTAATGGGAAGTAAAAATAAGTGGGTGCCAGTATTCCCTCATTACGTAAGAAACGGGGACGCGGTGTTCCTATACTTAGCTTCGAAATGTTCTTGGGTTCCCTAATTTCTCAGCAACTACACTAGGGAAATTATAAGTTGAGTCTCTCCCTAAGCTTGCGCCAGCGGTGTGGAATCTTATGTAACATCAGATACATAAATACGTAACGCATGCATTTACATTACCACTAAGCGTACAGGATAATGTATAAGTATATATGTGTAGTATATAAAATTAATGTGTAGTACATACAGGGAAACCTTTATATAGAAATCCGCACACAGTCAATACATAAACATAGTGAAACCAAACCGAGCATCCAGTTTTAAATTCTGTGACCCCTGTGTTCTCTTTTTCCTAAATCCCCACCAGCCTATCTACGCCCACTGCAGGGCAAAGGCTTCTCCCATTAATCTCCAATTATCCCGGTCCTGTGCCTAACTGCGACCAATTTATCCCCGCAAACGTCTTGATCTCATCTGCCCATCTAACTTTCTGCCGCCCCCTGCAACGCTTGCCTTCTCTAGGAATCCACTCTGTTACCCTTAATGACCAGCGGTTATCTTGTCTTCGCATTACATGCCCTGCCCACGTCCATTTCTTATTAATTTCTACTAATATGTCCTTAACACGCGTTTCTTCCCTGACCCACTCCGCTCTCTTCTTGTCCCTTAATGTTACCCCTATCATGTTCCGTTCCATTGCTCGCTGAGTCGTCCTCAATTAAAGTTGAACCCACTCAGTCAGCCTCCAAATCTCTGTCCCGTGGGTGAATACCGGTAAGATGCAGTTGTCATACAGTGTCATACACTGTCATAAACATAAAAAATTAAAGGGTATCAATAATTCACTATACGTAGGATAAAAAATTCAGAAGTGGTTCCCGCAGCAGACGAGCGGCGGGGGTTGGAGGTTACGGAGTTTTCGCAACCAGCTGCATGCATTTTCCGGTTGCAGAAAAGGAGTGGTTCCCGGTTCTCACCAGAGAACCCTACTATCTTCAGTTTTCCCTTCGCGCAAAGCACCTGACCTTTCATTGTGCAGACCGGGGAATGTTGCACCGTGCCAGCTGTGTTGGCCACCATGCCAAAACGAAACGTTCTTATGCTTCACGAGAAGCAGACGATCCTTCACGAGGTTGATGCATGCGTCGTAAAGCCTAAGCAGGTAGTAACAATCATTAAAGGCACCAGTTCGAGGAGTAAGAGAGGAGCAAAAGAGTAATAAAACTACACAGAATCACACCCTTAGACGACCAGAAGACCCCAAACTCGCGCAGAAAATAGCGTCACTAGAGACACGGGCCCAGACTAACCCTTTTCCGATGCTCCCTCGACATCACAGAAGCGCACCGCCTTCTGAGCGCAAACAGCCCAAATCGGAAGGTAATGGTACTTGGGCCCCGGCATATACTTTCCTCGCGGGGAAAGAATTCGCCCACGCGACGGCCTGCGCACTCGCTAGCCACGTCAAGGTAGAGAGATCCTGAACCCGCACATATTTTGTCCCATAGGAACATTGCCCACCATCGCAGGCTACAACGAAGGATCTATTCACAGCCAGACATCAAGTCCAAAAACCTGACTCCGCACTCCGCTTATTACAAACCACTACGTTCCCTCACCCGGTTCGACTACGCAGTTTCCTAACCACCATTTACTGCAAATGCAAGTTCTGCGGCCGTTTAGGCTCTCTGCACCACTTCGTCTGGGAATACATTCAAAACCCGGACTTGCCGCATTCACAAACCTCAGCAGTGGCCGACCACTGCACTTCCCAGCACAAACCTCGCCGACCAGGTCGTTCTGACGGAGAGGGCAGAACGTGCAGGGATCATGCTTGTACTTATGGAACAAGAAGCCACCGCCACGCATAGAAATCCTCACTAAAAGCTTAGCTCTCTCTCTCTCTCTCTCTCTCTCTCTCTCTCTCTCTCTCTCTCTCTCTCTCTCTCTCTCTCTCTCTCTCTCTCTCTCTCTCTCTCTCTCTCTCTCTCTCTCTCTCTCTCTCTCTCTCTCTCTCTCTCTCTCTCTCTCTCTCTCTCTCTCTCTCTCTCTCTCTCTCTCTCTCTATTCAAGAGGACGAAAATACGGTTGTGCACGTGAGAACGTGTAAGAGCAGCTCTGTAAAAGTGGTTTCACTAGGTGCGGCATCGAACACCCCAACGTGTTTAATGGACGTTGAACACAAAGTGTTGAACACGTGCTCGAACCCAAAGAGCAAGCTGTAAAGTTTGCTTTTCAACCGAGCAAAAAAGACTTCAAACGAACGGTTGGTTCGAACGTTTGAAGCATCGAAACGAACGCTCAGTTCACGTGCAGTCCGGAAAATAAAAAGTCGTTAACAATGAGACCGTCTCTGAATTGGAAAGGCGAGCTGCTGCCAACCATTCTAGAAGGTTATGCTGCAAAAGACGTCTTCAACTGCGACGAGACAGCCGTAATTTCTGAGGAGATGGCCGATAAGACAACCGGCGTGATATAGAATGCATCGTTGGGAAAGTCAGCAAGGACAGGATAGCAGTTCTCCTGTGTTGGTAGCGAGGAGAGACCTTCTCTTGTTCTGGGCAAAGCAAGAAATATTCGCCGCTTCAAAAACTACAATTCAATTCCGTGTGAACACAAGGGCACCCCGGAAGAGTAGATGATATGCGACGTCTCCGCCTTATTTCTGTGTGCTTAGGACTCCAACCTCTGCGAATAGGAGGGTTCGCCTGCTGTTGGATCGCTGCCCAACGCTTCCAACTGGCCTTTGGCCCCGTCGGCTAAACTTTACATTGCAGCTCTTTCTTCCTAACACAACTGCAAACACTTGATCAGGACATCACGTCATCTTTAAAGGTTCCCAAGCGTCGAGAATTAGTGCAGTATCTGTTATTTGCACCGGACCAACCGGACTCCCGAAACTCGCAAATATCGACCTGCTGACAGCTATACTCTGTCTCCTGCGATGCTGTGCTGCAACAAACAATTGCTTTGTTTGTGGCAACAAAACGTTTTCTTTTTGCGGGGGAAAAAGAGCCTCATTCTTCCGCAGTTTATGTACCAAGTAAAGGTTATCGTATAATATTCAAGCTTCTTTGGTCTAAAGAAGGTGGAAAATAACTTTCTGCTAACACATTTCAAGGAACTAGAAGGATTTAGTTATATAGCAAAATATAAACTTGCGCTAAACAAACTTTACAAAAGCGCAAAAACGTATGGCAAGAAAAAAACCTTTGCCATGCCGTTTTCGAGCTTTATAGAGGTATACCATGTGGAGCTAAACACAATAAGGTGCTGCTTATTCAAAATTAGCGATATTTTGGGTTAAATAACAACAATTCTGCAGAAATTGAGAGAATTATCTGCTAATGCGTAGCATTCTAAAGCCGCTTGTCAGGAATGTGAGTTTTTCCCAGCCACATTTTTTGTGTTTTTCTAAATCATGTCCGGCCAATTATCTCCATTTACTATATTATAACGATTAGAAGTGGAACTTTCGCAAAATCTGCATTATTGTGGAAATGCAGGGCGTTACGCGGTTCGCCGTTTTTCGTAATATTTTTATAGTTCTTATTTTTTAGTGTTTCAAAATTTTGTGCGACCAGCTATCTCCATTTACGCCATTAAAGCGATTACAGGTGGAAGTTCCACTATACTTGCATTTTTATGGAACTGCAGGGCGTCACACAATTTTATCTGTGGCGGTATTCGCAAAGAATGCTAAGCATTAATAAACCTCACATGCTACCCTTCAAAAATGAAGCATCTGCCGCACAAAATAAACACGTAGCTAAAGTATTTTGCGGCTTAGTGGAGTATGCCTCAAAAGCTTTACCTTTTTGTTTATTTTAAAATTGGTAGTTACATTTATTGACGAGAAATTAGCAATTCATTGAAACAACAAAAACAAACGTCTTCACAAAGGGCATAAGGATTGGTCAAAGTTAACCTAAATTAAATTAGCCAGCCAACGCCCTCGGCACAAGTGTGGAATACTGGCTAACCGTTTCCCCCATGTTTTCAAATTCCCAAAACAAATCACTCAACAAAAAATTTGGTTTCATCAAAGCAAGAATGAACTATCTCACCATTTAAGCCTGCAGTCAGCGGAAGTGCTGGTACTATGGGGTCCTGTACACGCTACCTTGGAAGACAGGCAGGAGGCACATCAGTTAGCTTGCAATCTTACCAATTGCCAAAACAACTTGCAGGTCGCACCCACGAACCCACCTCAGAACGGTGGCAGGCTTCTCAAGTATCTCGAAATTCCCAACTACTATAGGGAGGGCAGGCAATCACATCTCGGCCACTTCCAGTAACACGATAGAAAGCAGGCAGGCGCACTACGATTACTGGAGATTATTTCCTTTCGAAACCAATTCCTGTATCATCAGATTTATCCCGACCTATAAAAACCGAAATTGAGATTTTGTTCCAGGCGGGCAACACTCTCACACGTCGTGTGGGAATGCCCGTACACCACTTCAAACAAAGAGAAACACAGCACACGTGTACTAAACATACGCAACGACATGCAGTGAGAAGGCTGCGCCGTACAGCTCCGCCGCTGTAGGAACAGGACCTAGTCGGGCAGCAAGGCAGGCCGCTCATGCCCATGGGGTCGGCCGAGCCCTTGCAAAAAAATTCACGCATCTCCACGAACTGAATCATGACGAGTGGGCGAAGCACTGGGGATCGTTCTTACCGTAAATTACCCATGAGAGTGCTTACTGCTGCTAAAACTATTTCCAATTCAATCCAATACAATACAATGCAATTTAATTCAATTTAAACCAATCCAATCCAATTGAAGTCATTTCAATCAAATCCAAATCCCTTCCAATCTAATCCAATGCTCCTCCCGCATGCGCAGCACGGCTCTCCAGGAGCACTGTCTCTCTAAACTTTTTTGAACCTTTTGTTCACAGATGTTTCAATTTACACAATGCTGTGCGCCCCTCTCTCTCTCTCTCTCTCTCTCTCTCTCTCTCTCTCTCTCTCTCTCTCTCTCTCTCTCTCTCTCTCTCTCTCTCTCTCTCTCTCTCTCTCTCTCTCTCTCTCTCTCTAACCTTTTGTGAACCTTTTATTTTGTTCTTGTTAACGAGATGTTTCGATTTACACGGTGCTCTACCGTGAGCACGGACGCCGGACACCGGTCAAGACTTGGCCTTAAGGTGCTTCGCGTCTAAAAGAATACGTAAGACCACTCTTCTCAAGTGGACCCAATAAAATCTTTTCTCCCTCTCTCGAGAGGTAAGCGGAGCCCTAATTCATTCTTCGCCGATTCTTCCCGCGGGTACCTGCCCCGTGCTTGACCAGAGAAAGAAAAAGTGGGAGAGACAGAGAAAAAGAGAGGTACTTTATTTTTCTCCTTTTGTCAGCAAGGGTGACTATTCCTCCTCCCTACACGGCACCATAAGCCCCTGGGCCCTGGCAGCGTTCAACGCCAACTGGACGACCCATAGTTGGAGACAGGCGTTTTTTTTCCTACGCTTGTTTTTGCCGTTCAGAAACTCGGTGATGCATTTGTAGTTGTTTTGCCCTTCACAAATTGAGTGATCCAGCTATGCTGTCTATACGCCAGTTGACTGTGACAAAGTCTTTAGCCAATCTACTGCCGGAGCATTTACCAGGACTGGGAATGGAGCTCAAGTAGTTTTTTTGTGACACGAAAGAAGCTGCAGATCGATCTTGCAATGACCGGCAACGATGCTCTATCTTTGAATCTCTGTGGTGCCGGCTAGTGTGTTTTCTCAAATCTCCATTGGACCTTCAGCGCACGCACTCCTTCCGCCTTCACGAAAGCACCCATTTGCACGCGCGCGCACAGGCACGTTTGCTGAACACGCATACAGTAGGAAAAACATTTCGTGACTAAAAGCTGTGACTTTATTATTTGAGGGCAATCGAAGCAGCCTATTTTACAACCTATTTTCCATATTTATCACATATAACGCGCTGGTATACGCGTACAGAAGCAGAGAAAGGGAAGAAAAATGCCGCAACACTTTGAATTATAACATAAAACAATTTACAGGGATGTTTTTCTTCTTTAGCAAAAAAAAAAGCTACCTTGGGCTACTCAAAAAGAAAAGCATTTCGGGGGTTTCCCCGGCACTTACGATCGGGTGAGTCCGAAAACTTTCACCTTCTCAGTTCCTTCAAACCTTACACCTTTTGTTTTCACTTCTTGAATATCAACGCAGTGGCAGGATTACATTATCTCCTTTTTACACTGCCGGTCATCAAAAGAGATCCTGGGTTTCTTTCGTGAATTTTTAGAACCGGATTTCAAAACGCTCCTTACTTAACGTGGCCTTTCGTCCTCAATCAGGAGCCTTTGACTGCTTCCTTGAAATGTTTTTTTAAAAATGCCTCCCCAAAAACATACCAAAAAAGCCGGGTCACTTTTGAAGCATCCTGACTGCGGTAAGGGAGTTTTAAAATCTAGCCCTCATATATAAAAGAAGTTCGGCCACTTTCGCAATTGAGAGACCATGACTGACAGTGGAGCTGGTGGTCTTCAGCATAGCTTTAACTCGGCTTTTCTTAGGTCTTCACCTTCGTTAAGAGAAAGACAGTCAAAAAGAGCAGCTTTTTTCATGCAAACTGAGTTAAAACAAAGTCCGCCATCCACCCTAATAAAGTCAAAAATTTCAAAGGGCTAAATTCTGAAGCCAAAGTCTACTTCAACTCAGCCAAAGCCAAAGCCAACGCCCGCTCTTCAAACCCAAAGGAAATTCTGCCCGCCCAGAGTGCAATGATGGCGCAATTGGAAAGACGCCGGATTCATACCGCTAGGGACACAGGTTGGCTTCCGACCACAGGAAGCGTTTTTTTTTTTAGCCGTGTAGTCCCAACACCTGCTCGTCAGCTCCTCGACCCTTTCCGTCGCACTCTTGGCCTATCATCTTCCCCCTTTCTCATTCGCCGAGAGGAATTTCCTGTTAGCGATCCGCACGGAGAGAAGAAAGCTTAAACAGCTCCGATGTTCAAGGTTTGAAAAGTAAAACGGCCTCTTCAACTAGCCCAAGCAACGCAAATGGTTAAACGGCTGGTACTAAGAACTTAACTAGGCGAGCTTGCACCCTTGTGCGTCCTAAGGTGCGAGTAGCTTTATATCCTAGTGCGTGTCCTCGTGCCCTTATATTTCTTCCGAATGATGAAAAAGGATTGGTCTTATTAAAAATGTCCCAAGCTGCTGGTATTGATCGTCTTGCTCATCGACCATACGACGCTGTATGCTGGAAAATAAAGTTAAACAGAACTCTATTTCTTTGGCATTAGTCCCTAAGGATGCGGCTCTACTTAGGCGTTCGCTCATACAGATCTTGGGCCGCATTCCTCGAGAAAAGACAGTGGTTTTAAAGGCTGGTTTTAAAGACGATATTCTTTCTTGGGCTACTCAAACGCGAGCATTGTGGTCTGTCTGTCTGTCTGTCTGTCTGTCTGTCTGTCTGTCTGTCTGTCTGTCTGTCTGTCTGTCTGTCTGTCTGTCTGTCTGTCTGTCTGTCTGTCTGTCTGTCTGTCTGTCTGTCTGTCGGTCTGTCTGTCTGTGCTGTCGAGAAAGTTGATTTGACAATACACGCAAAACCTTACACCAGAAACAGAGGACACAAAACATTGATGTATAATGCGTACAGGTATACACAGATTCTGACAATGGTCATCACATTCACGTTAACTATGTACATAAGGCGGAATGCCATTGTTTAACATAGAAGCACATATATAGCTATAAAGAAAAGGAAATGGAATGTATTTTATTAAGGCCAAGCAGCCATGCCACACTCGTTTGAATGTTAACGCAACTGGCCCTTGCTCTACAGAAACGAAAGGACATTACCACTGCCTGAGGAACTCCTTCTCTCCAATGAACAAAAGCTCAATTGATTCAGCAACCCGGCCAACGTTGAAATAATTTTGAGCGAGATGGTTGTAGAGGCAAAACAGTTTCAATTCGGCAAGTCTAAGAATATGCTCAATATTTGTCACCATTCCTCAGAAAATTTAATATTATGCTTAATTGAGGAAAACGTCGATATATAACTGTGTTTGCAGTGTACTTTTAATTAAAAGTAGACGAGTGCTCGATTTTTACGAGAGTAGATTTTAAAAAAACGTGTTGAAAGCAATGCTTTGATCACAAAAAATAAGCTAACACCCGAGGTTGGCACTGTTGGCTCGAGCGCTAAGTCCCAACACTCCCAACAGATGTGGCGCCGGCCGTGAGAACCCGGCAAAATTGAAGACGGAACCACAAGAGAGGTCCGCGGATGAGGCAGGGGAGACAGTTACTTGGCAGACGGGGCACGAGACTTCGTCCTTCAACGATATTGGCAGTGACGCGAGCAAATTCGCGGTCAATTTCTGACGAAGGAAGTTTCGTCAGCGCAGACTATGTCAATTAATTGCTTACCAACAATTTTACAGCAGATCTGCATTGCTCTACCCCCCAACGGTTCCATCTTCGTCGGCAAAAAAGCCCAGGCGCCAAGGCCTAATACGCCGACCGCATGCGTCAAGGTAATCAGGCATATAGCATAGAGCTCAGAATTCGTTTAAGGAAACCACAAAACAAACATCAAAACCGCATTACAGATCATAAGGCGCCTGTGAACAATGCCCCCAACCCCACCACCATGGTAAAAATTATGTTGGCAGATTATCAGATTATCTTTGAAGGTTAGTCAGTACTACTGTCACTAAATAGAGCAGTTCTTGCTCAAGCTGCCGAGCGCAAGTGAGAGGCTAGACAGGACCCCGTATTTGCCGCAAGAGAAGCAGAGCGTGGTGTCAGTAAATAAGGTATTAGAGTGCCGCCGCTGAGACACGAAAGTCAGCCACGGCGGCCATTTTGGCGCTTATCACTGTTGTGAGATTGGCGCATCTACGACCTCTGTGCTAACTTTGACCTTGACCGGGTCGTTTGTTAACAACCCTACCGAAGAAGCATCAAAACGGCATCTTTGGACGTATTTCCGCTGCTGAAATGCTGTTACACGCGTTATCTTTGATTCGCGTTCGGAACGACGCCAGTAGCGCGCAGCCACAGAGCAGGGTGGGCACGCTAAGCCCACCAGAGTTGACCGACTAAAATGCATAAACAACAAAATGGCAGCGCCCATGAACCGTCGCAGTGTAAACAAATGTCACGTAATACAAACTGACCAATGATCACGGCGACGGCACGTAAGAATAGACGAAAACAGAGCCGATACTTTGTACCCTCATCTAGTGATACTAGCCGAGCGCAAGCGACAAGCCCGCCGAGACGGCGAGTAACATTCCATACCCTCCTCCATCCCGATTTGTAGTGGTCAACAACAGCTTTGCTGGACATCCAATTTGCAGGGCGGGACGGCGACAATTTTTTTATATGCGACTCATCTCTTGCTCTCGGGCTTGTCCCTCCTGCGTCGTCGTCGCGGCGTCCGTCCGCATCCCTCCTCCGTTCTTCTCTCCCACAGCTGTGTGCAACACTCTCACTCCGGCTCATTTAGCATACCACAGCTGGCGCGCTTGTTTGGCGCGCGCTTCGCTGCGTTAACAACTGCTCCGGGGCGCGAAAGTGCGCGCATGCGCGACTCTCCTCCGCTGTCTCCTCTCCTTCAATCGCTGTAAATATAAAGCGGGTATCGCGCCGCGGCGGTTCAGTCAAGCGCTCGCTCTCGCACTGACGTGACCTTGCTTTGACTACTTCGTTGAACCCCCCGATGCGTCGCATCCAAACAGGGTTGCCTCGCGGGAAGATGGGCGTAATTTTTCTTGACGTCGACGTTGATTAGTTTAACAAAAAAGTGGACTGAACCAAAAGCCCGCGCTATGCAGACGTTCCTCTGGCGAGATTTGGTTTGAGCATCTAGCATTTCACCTTTCGACGCAATTCAAGCACGAATCAAGGCCTGCACTGGATTTGGTGCTCCTCGTGCAATAACACGCAGAACACACGCAACTTCCTTACTGAGCAAGTAGAGTTATGAGTTCTTTCAATGCGACAAAATTGATTGATTGTAGGGTTTAACGAGCCGACGCAACGCAGGCTCGATGCGACGAAGTAGGAAAATGCGAATTTACTGCAGAAAAAATATGGGGTGTGGTTTTCATATCGGGTGTATCAAAAAGCGTATCCCGCGCAGCTTCTAAATATCCAAAATGTTGGAAAACACTTGCCTTTAGCACTTCGTTTCAAAAATACCGCTAAAGAAATTATTGAAAGAAGTTGCCTTCACGCAATTACGTTAGTACGCTGGTCTCGAGTAAAAATCATATTATTTTAGGACAACTTTATGTTACCGACAATTTGCTTTGTGTGCTTTTTTTAACTTGCGAATTTACTGCGCCGTAGTTTAATTTGCGTTCCCTGTTTTGCATGCATACTCTGATAAAGTAATGGCTTCTTCCGTGTACCTTATTTATTTTTCTTCATCGTTCCATCTTGGTAGATTTAAAACGGCACTGAAAAATAAAACAAGACCGACATCACAACTTACTAGGCTGTGTAGGGAGGAATAAGCTCTTCCCTGAGCACCAGAGAGAGAAACAATAGATTGTTCCCTGTCCCTAATTGCTCACCGTCAAAAAATTACTTTCCTGGTGGCGTAGGCCCTAATTTGAGCGTTTCTTTGTTTTATCTGCCTCTTCGCCAGAGTTTAGTCTTTAAGTTGCGAAAACTGTGCCTGCTTAAATTTGGCAGCTTTCTTGCACCATTCAGGGCCTTCATTTATCATTCTTGAAGAAAAATAATAACGAGATGCCTTACAAAAGGACTCAAAGCTTACAAATGCTGAAATGAAGTATAGCTCTAAGGCGACATTATAATCCAGGCTTATTTTGTAAAGACACGTCGCGGAGACAAATTTTTAAAAAGCAGACAGTTTTGCTGCCTCCTTTATATGACATGGTGCTTCCATGGATAGCAGCGAAATGTTTCTCAAACATGGGCGTTCCCGAAAACTAAATTACCAGTCGCTTCAACATGGCATAACTACGCATGTACCGATAGCCTCAAAGCTTTTTAACTATGCCTCATAGCGAAAATTTCAGTTTTTACGCTGCGATAAACTTTACACTATTTTTTACAATAATTAAAATGTTGATATCATTATTTATTTTAATTATCCATTAGGTTTTAAGTTAAAAACCAATGGCATACTACATAATCCGTAAACATCTCGTGCCACATGAAACATGTTGCAATTCCAGCTAGCGCCATGTTAGACTTCTTAATCTAGCTACAGTTTTTATTGTCTTGAAGGTCTTCGAAAATCTCTCAGACACCACACTTTTTTATGTACCATATTATTGAAATACAAAACTGACGTCAGTCGACACAGCTCAGAAGGATGTGGGAGGTTACCTTTTTTTCTAAAATGCATTCCCTAATACCTGCATTACTAATATCAATATCGTCATTCGCTCACGTAGGAACCAGTTAATAAAACGCCTAATTGTTTCTGGCGCATTTTTTTTTAAATATGGTCCGGAAACGTGTGCTGTAAATGTTGCCGCTTCAAGGGGCGTTTACCTAACACTTCTTTTTGTGTTTTCAACGTGTTTATCGAAATATTTTAGTGCAGCCGGAATCGCGCATGCGTAACTGACCCAGACGTTTACTGGCTAGGCATCTAAAACCGCAATGTTTTAGGTGTTAGCAAAGCGCCACCTTCCAGCCACGAAACGAAAATTATGATTTCATCTGCTGCAGATTAAGCTGCTCCCATTCGCACATATATAAAGCATTCTGGATTTGTTAAAGACGACTGAACGAGATCATTGTGTCCATTTAATTCGGGAAATCCTACCCGGTGTCATGCAGGAACGCACGCGGCACGCGACTTCCAACGCTTCAACATAAAAGTGGCGCGAAATACAACCGGTACTTCTTGCTTTTAGAAAGATCACGAGAATAGAATCGTGTCTGTAAGAGAATTAAGAAATGTATATATATATATATATATCTATATATATATCTATATATATATATATATATATTATATATCTATATCTATATATATATATATATATATATATATATATAGTCACATTAGGTCGGAGGCACTACTGTGGCATATCACAGCACCCCCCCCCCCCCCCGGCCCGAAATTTCTGGCTACGCCACTACCACAGAAAGTAACAAAACAGTGGCAAGCAAGGAACTTAGCCCCTGACATAACGGTCCTGGAACCTAATGATTCAGTTCCGAATCGACATCGACACAGCCCATTGCGAACTAACCCTAGTGTATGGATGTCGCAATAGTTCTTATGCGGATCGTTAACCAGGATCAAATGATCCGCCGGGATGAAAGCCAGCTCGATGGCACAGCGCCACTGACACGTACTTTGCTATTGGTGGCGAACGCCGAGGCGCACAGTCCGCCCGCTGATATAGGCTCCGATCGTTTTTGTTTGTACAGCTGCGCCTACCCGATTGGCTCCTCGCAACTACGCTCGCTTGCACACGAGACGACGCGTAACTTTTCTCTCTCCTTCCGCAGATGCAGTATTTATTTATCCCCGTACTTTTACTCTTGCATTTGGATATTCGTGGTCGCCTTTTTTATTCCTTCCACATCATGGTATGTGTGTCCAGGCTAGTAACGACCTTCGTTTGTGATTTGCTCTTTTGTGACATGCAGAAGTTGGCTAAATCACGTCGTTACCAGGCACGCTTTTTATGTGAGACAAAAAAAAAACAGGAGTTGAGCAACAATTAAACGAGAATGTGCATATTTTTCTTTCTGATCAAATATTTCGTCCACACGACGGCAGTCCTTCATCTGTCTTGCCTATTGCGTAAATGAGGCCACAATTACTTCCTTTCCCTGGCGTGTAATTACATCTATACGTGTACATTACTGATTTATTCACAAACAATTTTTTTGCAGGACATACACGTTTCTCAGTAATTTTACTTTCTTTTGGCAGGCCGAGCTTTATATCCGCGGTATATTGTTGTAGTTTATGGCTTAAACATCATACAACCTTCACCTGTTGAAGTTCGAAGCGTTGGCGAAGTACTGCGTTCACATTTCGGAAAGTACATCTGGCATGTCTTCATGTACATTCGCACGGACATACAAAACCACGTAAGAGCACGAGCGACTGCTAAGTCTCCTAAGCAGCCATTGAAAAAAATACGAGTAAAACATTAAAACCAGTCAACGATTCAAGAAATGAACCAATCAAGCCACATTTAACCCTTAATTTACCACGGCCACTCTGGACGCGCTAGCTCGCTCTGCGTTCGCTCGCTAGGCGAGCGAGCTCATCCACAGCGGCCGTTACTTAACAGAGAAAGGCTTTCTACTTACTCTCCCTTTCAGCGCACACCAACACACAAAAAGGGCATACTCAAAAAGAGAAGCCTGAAAAATACTCGCAGATGTTAGAAAAATATACTATATCTCTAACTTCATCGCAGTTAATTCAAAATTTCATTAGGGAAATATTTAGATTGCAAAATACCTAATCAGATGATTAGTGAAACAGCGTAGCATATTTTACCTGCCAGTAAAAAAAACTGCGCGCCAAGGTGGTGTGAACTTATGATAAATACCGCAAAGTCCAGGGGGAAAGATGGCGTTCTGTACACCGTGCATCCCCACCGAACTGTTTTTATTATCTGTGTGTCAGTAAGACATCTTCATCGATCTTTATCAGCTTTTTTCAGGAGAACGCAGACAGATATTGCGCATTTTAATTTGCCCCCATCGTTTAACATGGTGTGGTTCTAGCTGACAACTTGTTTTTCACCTTTCATTTTGGTCTGTAGCATCAAAAAGTTGAGGTATAAAACAGCCTGCTGCGCATTCCCCCTTTATTCGGCGCAATCAGACGCCGCTGTCTTGTTTAAATATTGTCACGGAACTCATATATAGGCGGGCAATGCCCCAAAAGTTTATGACGCAGTTAAGACGACGACGATGACGACTACAACGAAATGGCTGGGGCGGGCTCCCTCGAACATTTTTTTCTCGACTGCCGCCGTTTCTCAACGGCTATACAACTGCTTTTGAAGAGCCCAAGTGAGCGTTTGGGGTTGACTTTTTTTAATGCTCTTATATTATCCATTGGCGCAGCAAATTTGGGGTTTGCAAAAAGGAATATATATAATTGCATTCAAAATTTTCTTTCTGCTTCAGTTCGTTTGAATTGCTGAAGGGTGATAATTAATGGGTAATTCGGGTTTTATTCATAACTAAGTTTTTTTAGAGCCTCTTTCCGGAAATAATTTAGTATTTTGAAGTCCCCACTCATTTATCAACCGATTTAGCCCTGGCCAGTCCCCCCTTGTGGGTGCGTTCCAAAATCTTTAATGATATCATCATCATCATCATGACCGCCTTGCAAATACTGTACATCATATAGTTTCTTACAGTATACACTAGAGAGGAATCTGGCGCTAACTTCTATGCGGCTCACATCAAGGTCGTCTGTGTCGTCATGGACTGCCATTATACATCGCGCTCGCCTTATTTTCATCATTGGCTTGGATTCAAACGTTTTAGTGACCGCAAATTTAAACAAAGTGCCACAAAAACGCGAAGTATAGTGTGCAATTATGTCAGTGGAAAATAAAAACAGGCTGTTTTAAAACTAAGAATAAAAGAAGTAAAGCGCATTTTTGCCGGAACGGTTATGCCTGTTGTTCTGCAGGCCAAGGTTGTAGTTTCGAACAATGTTAATATTTGGGGGGTAACTCATTAGAGGCTGTGATTTTAATAATTTTATCATTATCTCAAATAATCAGTTGTTTGAAGAGTGTTTCAAATATTTTTTGACCATGCCTATGAAAATGTTGCCTTTCGTGCTGAACCGGTGGCAGCCGCGACCTCCAAATAGTTTAACAAGAAAAAAGAAAACGTCGCGTTAAACAACCGTGGACGATGACAAGATAGGACGCATACAAGCACCCGTATGTGGTGTATCTCGTCTTCGGTCGAAGTACGTTTGTTTCCTTCTTTTTCGTCAGCTTACAAATTTCGCGGCGGCATATTACCCGCTCAGTCATACGTCCTTCGACTGCGGCATGAGCAACGTCAGGTGCGATCACGCATTGCCTGCTGTTTCACGGAACACGGCTACCCCAAAAACGGGAGGATTTCGGCTTCCTTGTAGCTCGTAAACATGTTATTGCATAGGGAAGAAAGCAAATCCCAAAAACCGCTTAAAAATCCAATTGTCATGCCAAGCCCAAGCCAAAAAGGAGGTCTTCCCATGAATCCCCATGACGACATGGTTACGAGGCGCAGTTTCCTCTCTAGTATACTTACTAAGAAACTCTATGCTGTACATAGATCGTTCTACCTTTTAATACATCACTTCAACTTCAACCACAGTTCGAGTCATTTCCTCTGCCGCTACGTAACAATGTTAACCCCTTTCATTTCCTTTTACCTGTATTGGTTGTCAGTGTAGTTACATAAACTGAAGATTTTTTTTTCATTTTGCGCTGAAGCCTTTTACCTTATTCTGTATATATTGAAAATGCCATGTATCTCTGAGCACAAACACCCTCTGGGCTTGACCTTCCCAATTTGAGTCGTGCCTAAAAGCCAGCTTGCCTTAAAAGTTTCCAGAATTAGCGCGTTTTGTGCCCATGCTTCACCTCGGCCACGAGGTGCACCGTTACGGAGGGCTGCGGATTATTTCAGACCACCCGGGGTTGTTTCACGAGCGCTGAAATCTCGACAACCACGCGTTTTAGCTTTTCGCCTTCGTCTGAAAAGCATGTAGCAACCGCAGACGGCATTAAACCGACGCCCTTGGTCACAGTAGCACAATGCCTTAGCCACTGAACCATCGCCGCAAGTTAAATGGTCCCTCTCACAAGGCCCTTCAGTGCCCAGAAAAAAAACCGTTCCATAACATGAATATAGAACGGGACTCGTGGGCTTGGTTGAATGCTCGGAGAAAGTACGCTGGGCTGCTTTTACATGCGTTCCCTCGGTTACGATGAAATTTGCACTCTCTAACTAAATGACAACCAAAGTAACATGGTGCAACCAAATGGTTCACCCCTCCGTCTAACGACGGATGGTTGAACGGAAGCTTTCTCGGCAGGGCCTCCTCTGTTGATACAAAAACCTAAAGTGGGCGTCACCTCCGAAAGGGTATATTCGAGGCAGAGTACGCTTTGCAGGTGCAAGGTGACTCTTCTTGAGTGGGTTTTGAGGTGGACTGCAGACACCATCGGCGAGACAAAGAAAGCTTTGTTTTAAGCTTCGACGCTGTCACAATGGCGCATCGGATAAACGCAATGGCGCATCGGAAAAACTCCAGAAAGCGAGGGACTCAGGTTGGATTCCGATCACTGGAATTGTTTTTTCTGTCACTTCACTGACGATCATAATAATAGTCCGAGAAAGTTGGCTTTCGTACAGGCGGTTCTGAAGTGGACTACAGACGCCTTCAGTGAGATATAGAAAGCTTCGCTTTAATAATTGAAAGCCTTCCCTTACCGGGAATAGCGGTAAACGCGAAGCTTATGCAACCCAGTGAAGCCGTAAACCAACCTCATCTGAAGTCCCCGTCAAACCAAATGCCACTCTACTTCTTGCCGAACCCTTCTTTCGGCCTGCCGTTGTCGTTTCGTCTGGCTTTCCAATTGCCGAAACTGTGGCCCTCAGGGTACGCACGACGCCCACGAGCACGCTCACGAGGGCGTTCCCGCATAACCGCCTGCTCTTAGGCCGAACGAATCCCCCGTGGCCTACCCATACACTTGCGAACGTGAATTCAGGTTTTCATCAAGAGAATCCCACCGTTAACCCCTTAAAGGTTGGATTTACTGCATAGCGTTTAGCATACACACATCGCACGTTCAAGCCAGTTCTTTCAAGACAAAAAGATAGCGGATAAGAAAGATTCATATTGCTTTAACTGAAAATACGCCGCAGGAGAGTGGTGGTGTCGCTTTTGTGACGTCACAAAAGTGCGCGAAGGATGCCTGCACTTTGAACAACGCGGTAATGAAAGAAAGATCTTATCACATAAGTTGAGTTGTTTTAGGGAGTAACGACGTAAAATGTGGCTCCACATTTCCCGTACACCCAACCTATGCACAAGGCGTGATGCTAGCCCGGCCCGTTTTAAAAGCATTTCAGACGTTTAAAAATGCTGAATAAAAGAAGATTACATAGGCCCTTTAGCAAATGGTTGGCTGCAGCGCAATAAATCACTTCACAGTGAATTCACAGACGGGTGTGTTTTCTTCGTCTGCCTTCCCTTTTATGTACGTTTTTGTCTAACACCAGCGTTTTGAGCACTGGTTGTTTTTCGTGCTTAAAAGTATATGACTACTCTCGCACTGCTTCGAACAGCCAAGCTGTTCTTCATCAAGGTGTTTTTCTGTGTTTCCTGAAGGACGCCGTCGTGAAGGAAGCTGTCTCCGGCCCTGTCACCTAAACTCAACAAACAGTATAGTGTAAACTAAAACGTTTACATTGTTCCTCCGGCTTCCTGGGCAGTCAATCTTTCTTGTGGAGCCATCCAACCCATGCGGCCTGGGCTGTTTCCTCAAAAAACAGCTTCCTTAAAAGCATACATTAAACCTTGGATTCAGGACATCGATTTTTTGCGAGATAAAGCAGGTTATAGATCTAGCAGCCATCGTTGCGTACCTTTTTGTTTGCTCCAGAAAAGGCCTTGAAACGTTTTTCTTTTAGCTGGAGAAGGTACATGGAGGGCTTGAATTTTATCTCGTCAGTTTCAACACACTTTTTTGATTGAGCGTCGGCGTGGGGTTGAGGGAAAAACCTTGATGAGCTATAAATCAGCTGCAGGCATCTTTCCTTCGATCATTTTCTCCTAGAGTATCAAAAAACAAAACGACATTACTTGATGCGGCCGCCGACCCGCATATCATGCTCAGCTGCAGATTTCGCTGCACATTTCAATTTCGTGTTTTACTGATTCCTATCAAATCAACCAGTTTTTTATGCATCTTGCTTCTAAAAATTTTTTGTGCGGTTCGAATGAAGCTGAGTAAGCTACGAAAGGCAGGTTGGTTCAAACAGAACAAATGGGCATTTTTTTGTTGTCTTTATGGTTTCTTAAAATAAGTGGTTCCTGTATCGCCTTGGGCTATTCTTCCTTTTATTTGCGGCTAGCAATATATAACATAGCTGTTTCGATTGCAGCTAAAATGGTTCCTGAAAACCACAACCTTAATTTCGATGCTAAAGTTATTGACCTTGTTTTTCTGATATTACAGCCTTCCCAAACGGGTGCCACAACATTGCGGCGTTGTAGTTATATTTCCTTTTGCTCTCGCTGATTTTTCTTCTTTAGTTTGTCATTTTAAGTTTTCTTTCAGTATCGTCTGCTATGCACGTGTCGTCAGCGCCGAGCGCAAGAGCTGCAAAGCCACCCCGGGTCTTCGCTCCTTAAAGTTGAACTCTTTTCACAGCGCGCTGCTCTACTGATGCGTTCCATCTGAAATTGCTTTTTACCCCAAAGTGTACCAAAATAAAACAAACACGACGCATGAGAGAAAAAGCAACAGCGAGGGAAATATTCTTTTCTCTCCCTTTTCGTGAACGACCTGACGGCGTCGTACTTACGCCTTCCGTCGACTTCCTCTAGGCACAATTTGCTTTCCCGCGCATGGCTGAACATTTAGATGGCCCAGAAAGTTTTGCTCCGAACTTTGCTAGCGTTGAAGCTGGCTTTTAAAGTTCGAGAAAATGATCGTCCTGGCCCTTTAGCTCGAAAGAAGAGCCATGCCTCTTCATCCAGCGCGATCAAAAAGTTTGCGCTTGTTTTGTTTGTTGGAAAGAACTCGCGTTTTATTCGGATTTTTCTGTGCGTGATGACCTGAGAGAAAGACAGGCGGCAAGAAGTTTTGCTGTATTTGTCTGAGAAAAATACTGCTAGGCGCATTCCTCTTTAAACCATGCAGGCCTATTAAAGATGACAGTCTGTCTTGGGCTACTAAACGCAGAAAATTTGGTCTCTCTGTATGTCTTTCTGTGGCTCGATTCAGCCACCCGGCCAAAGTGAAACAGAAGCTGCGCAATTGTTTTATATACCAACCGCTAAATCTAAACGTCTACGTTCGGTGTAAATGTTCATACTTGTAAACGATGTTGAACAAGA